>PYWC01000063.1:550238-594509 GCA_003182015.1 Tuber magnatum
TAGCACACGAAACACTACAAGTATCAAACGATACTGTGAAACCAAACATAAAACAATACACGTATCAACCGATAGCACACGAAACACTACAAGTATCAAACGATACTGTGAAACCAAACATAAAACAATGTGCGTATCAACCGATAGCACACGAAACACTACAAGTATCAAACAATACTGTGAAACCAAACATAAAATCCTAGTAACCCGTACCGGTTACAGGCGTCCAAGGACTTTATGCTATTCTTCGTAAACAGAAACAAAAGACTTCTCATTACTCATCCTAACATACCACAACCCATTTTTCTTATCCGCAACCATGACAATCCTCCTTTCCTTCTCAAACATCCTTCTTTCTTATTCTACCGTAACCTGGACTCCAACATCGTCCAAGCGGGAATCAGATACCAATCAGTATAGAAACGTGGGTACATACAGTGCTCGTTTGAGGATAACTGTATGTTTGGTTCCATCCAACTGGTGCACGTGGAGGTAAGTATCTCCGGATGCAGTTGCCTGGTGAATTCTACCGCCTGCTGTTACTATCTTTTCGGAAAAAGGCGTAAAACTTTGGAAGTCACCTGAATTGGGCAAGATGTGATTCGATGCCCCAGAATCACATAACCATTCCGTTGAGACTTCCCCAGTTGTTGTACTGCGGACAACCTCTTCCTCTGGGGTAGGGGGTTCCCTGGCTTTCGCCATAAGAACTGCGACTGTAGCGTCGGTAACGGCTACGCTATTCGGCTTGTTGTCCTGTTTCTTCTTTTTGGCTTTTTCTCTAGAAAGACCACGACATTTGTTGGTATTGTAGGTATCACTTCTCCGACCTCTTGCTGCACACCATGTGCAATACATCCGTTTCTTGTTCTTGTAAGGTACCGACCGTACCTTTTCCTCCTCTTTACCTTCTCCTTTTTCTGCTGACCTACTTAGAAAGTAATCCCAAACATCCACGTATCTGGTTGTCTTTCTTGTTGACAAGACATCGCATAGATCAGGGTGCAACTCATTGATGGATAGCATGAAGACAGTAGCCTTGACTTCTTCTGCTTGTGTCCATGCTCGCATCGCGGTTCGGAATTCGTTGGTTGTTTCATCATCAGCGGATGAACACCATTGGGCAAGCCGGTTCCATGCAGTTTCGAACTTTGTAGCATGGTCGGAGATGGATTGGGTGGAGACAAGTTTCATTTTCCAGATGGCTTCAAGTAGCATCATGTTGGTAGCTGGAGTTTCTTTGTCGAATCAGTCTTTGAACGCTTGCGAGACCTCCGCTGCCAAACCTTTGGCAGAGATGTCGGCATGGTAAATGGAGTTTACTGCTTGGTAGAGGTAGAATCTAGCTTTAGTGTCCTTTTTCTTCCACGTTGTGACTTTTGTAGCATCTTCTGATGCTCCAATCGTAGGGATCTCAGGCCTCTTTTCCGTTCCAAGTACTACCTCTAACAGTCCAAGGACTTCAAAGGCAACCAGCCAGGCTTGCGCCCAAGTCTGGTAGTTTTCTTGTCCTTGTAGTTTTGGGTAGTCGGTTACGGATAGCTTGAAGATGGTTTTGGTATCGTTCGACATATTGTTTTATCATGGTATAGATCCGATTACCATTATTTCTGATCATCTGTTTTGTGGAAGGGGTTGGTTTCGTTGTGAATAAAATCGCCAACTGTTTATCTCGCTTAAGGTCCTGATTGCGTCACAGCGTAGCTTATCGTAGTATTTTTCACAACAGGAAGGGAGAAGACAATCAGATGAAAGAGGACGTATTTTATTACAGTGAGGACATGTCCACCAGTCTAGTGCATCGAAGTACTAGCGGGCCAGGTTGGTTCTGTTGAAAGAAGAGGTCGAGGGGAGGATTAACAGTATACGCTCGCTTAGGAGTGCACTTATGGCCTTGCTGTATATGATGTTCAGGTTTGCAGAAGATCTCACAAACCCAGGCTCATAACCTGAGAATATTTGTATCTAAGTCACTTGCACTTGTGATAGTGGAGTAGACCTAGTGAACAAGATATATCTTTAAGACTCATAGATTAATCCAAGCTTGTGTGCTCTTCTAACTGAAAGGAAAAATACACCCCTATTTATACCCTTCTATGGTTANAAAGGAAAAATACACCCCTATTTATACCCTTCTATGGTTATGCGAACACTGACTCATACCAAGGAAATCTATCTAACCTGCTAGAATCTTCTAGCATAACAATAGGTCATGTGGCTGTGTCACATGACCGACACAGTCACACTACCGTACAGGAATGAGATACCGTATTTTGAACAAGGCGTTTCTTCGGGCTCCTAGTTACCGAAATGAGGATTTCTTTTTCTCCAGTACCAGGCGATCGACCGCTGAACAATGGCTACCACTCAACACGACTACGAAGATTGAGTTCCTAGGCACCTCTTAACCTCACCGGAGTGAATATGTCGATAAGCTCGTAGACGCCACATCAGCGCGAATCCTCCCACTGAACCCTATCCTTGGAACGGACACTTTTCTGCTAGAAATTGGGGGGTTCGATTTTGATATTAGGACAAGGGAACACTAGTGTCCCTCGGCAACCGATTGGCGGTCAGGTTTGCTTGATCTCATACCTCCAGTATGACCGCCCCTCCATTTACTTATTTATTTTGCTCGACCACCCCAGTCTGCCAAAGTCGTCGCTCTTTCCGTCAATACCCTATTAAAGACATAATTTCTAACCCCTAGATGACTTCCTAGCGATTCTCTCTAAAGCGGGCCCGAAAAGTTTTACCAACCCGCCTCTGTGTTTTCTAGCATGGCTACCAATAGACATAATATACCTTCCCGCTCATATTTTAGGCATAAGGGATTGCCTCAGTATTGTGAGTCGGGGGCCGCGTGGAGTCGGCACAACCAAGTTGTGAGATGCTTTGGGGTGGAACTGGGTGAATCCAGAAACAACTGATAAGGAATACCAACACCACTCTCGTGAGGTACCCAGAAGGGGCGCACTAGAGGTCGTACAGGTTTTTCAGGAATGCGAGAAACCCATCCCTACGCGACCGAAGACAACGGCCTTCTCCCCAGCGTCAAAAGATTTTCACAATAGTGCCGAAAAATCGCCATAGCGGCGGAAGCATTTTCTCCCTTAACGAATTACTCGAGGAGAAGAAAGGGATCAATACAGTTTCACTCACAGGAGCTATCAGAACCACCGACCAGGTGACATCTTAGCTTATAATGTTCTGGAAAAAAGTCCAATACCCTCACCTTCTCTTATACACCTGCTGAATTCCCAATGGTTGACCCATGCCTTTCCAAATTTGCTTCCTTCTCACTAATATCCCCTCTCCGCCTTCTCAGGTCTCGCCCTCTCTCTTCTCTCCACGGTTGTCTGTGGATGGGTTCATTATTGTTGTGTCGCACATCTCAAACAGCAATCACTGGGGCAGTAGCTCCTGGAACCCATAGCCATGAATACGTCTTGTATACTCGTACACCTACACACCAGAGTGTGGTGACTGGAACTGAGCTGGGATGAGTTTATCGTTATTCATGCAGTCTAAGTTAGTCCCTGATCTGATCCTCCATCTTTTTTCCTCCCTTCATTTCATTTTAACCATCTGCCTTGAGCATCCAACGCATTGCCATGTACCAGTCATGCAAGTCGACCAAAATGTAAAGCACGACACCGGCAATTACCCCAAGATGCAGACGATCGATCAGTCTATAGATCGAGTGATATCACGTGACCGAATATAGAGTGTACGAATTGTAGCACGCCATCATGCCGTACCGGCGCTCCTTATTCCGGAGACCTTAGTAAGCTCAACGATAGCTTACACAAACGTGCCCAGTACTCTTTTGTAAAACCTCTGTGTCCCCTGGGATTTACACCCCCTACATTATGATAGATATCGATGCTTATTATCCGTTCTATTCCCTCCCACTAATTCCACACTAACCTCGGGGAAAGGGGGATCAAAAGCATCTAGCATTGTGTACCGGAGCGCTTTGGAACCATCCCGACACTTCCGTTTTTCCTTTCTCTCTTCTGTTCTTATATACAGGTTCACCGCACACTAAAAGTGCTCAATACAGCTCAATTCCGGCCGGGTAGAATTTGTGACACAAAAAGATCGAACGGTGGAGGCACCCTCATCCCTTGTCGTGAACACCTCCTGCGCGCCGAGAAATTGGGTCGACTGGGCACGATAGTTAGAGTCCGTTTTGCCAACTCCAGTGATGATATTTTTCATCGTAGCGCAGGATCTCCGTGGATTTCCGCAGAACCTCCAACAGAGCCGTGTACTACTGTACCGGGTAAGTTAGTGCAAAATTCCCTTCTCTAGAAAAGGAAGAAAAAGATGGTAAAAGGCGATATACCAATGCTGTTTGGTTATCATCTCGACTGACCCGGTGTAAATTACTCGAGTAGTGGAATAATCTCCATGGACCTGAAACATAAACTCCCCCACAGGGAACCTGCCGGCAGTCCCTAGTTCCCTGAGTTTTTTTTCTACACGATAAAATCGCCCCGGTAACGAAAAACCTATCCTTACTAGCGTCACAAGTCAAGTTGTCCAATTAAATCAAATCCATCATTACCAGACGGGCAGAACATATGATCTGGCTATCGTGATAAAACACATCACCATCCCAAAACCCATAACCGCAGTCCTGCAGATATTGCGGGTTGGCTTTCATCGCCGCAAGCGCATCACATATTTCCATACGAGGTGCCTATGGCAAGTATTGCGTACGGAAATTGGAGTTTATATTCCATCGGAAACTCTCTTTCGATAAAACCCACCTGGAGCTCCTTGCGAAGGCAGTTAGAGAAGTGCACAAAAACAGGATAGGGTAAGGGTGACAGAAAGAGTGGGTGGAGTGGGAGGTTAAAGTGCGGGGGGCATTGCGAGAGTGAGTTCATATTTTCATATACTATTATCAAGGCGGTGCCAGTATGAAGATTACTCTCCTATCTAGAGTCTACCGTGCAGTGTCTCGTCGACATTTTTAGGTGGACTATGTTGACGAGGTCACAAATCACTTTGTTGTACCCTCTACGAGGGCTTATAGCCAGCCCATTCCACCCTGACCTCTTGATCTCTATACGCACCCTGGTTCGTAATCCCGTACTCCGTACCCACGACTTGTTGCCTTGATTTATCGTCAAGTCGCTATGTATGCTGGTGCATAGGGTAAGTTTACTCCAGCCAACAGGACAGCCAAAGACACAGCCCCCCCCCCGCGAGTACCCACCGGCTACAGGCTACAACATCAGTAAGGGAACTCAAAGAGAGATAAGGAAACCTCCCGGCAGGTTGTTATCTCACCCATCAGGGAAGCACCATGGCACAATTTTCTACCATAGCTCCGGAGTGACAAGTAAGGAAGAGCGGGACTAGCAGGAGCGGAGTATCATTATACGCTTGACATTCGGTGATGCCTGGGTAATCCAGACTGACTGCACCGGTATGGTATCACACATGATGGGAACTCTTACCATCATACACTGAGTGATTGAGACCGGAGTCGGGCGATAGATGCCTGTTAGGATAATATGGCAATACCAATGGCTAATAAATACTCTTGATGAACGGTTTGTCCATAGAAGAATGTTTAATGTCCCCGAGGCCCAGTGGTCATAACTCGGATAATCCAAGCGAGGAGGCTCCACTTGTATTTCTAAGGTTTGGTATGATATTATTTTAATTACAGCAAGCAGCCAAAGCGAGGGCCCGCACAGGAGCCCCAGGACCAGTAGTAAATACGAGTAAGGCTAATTGGTCATAAAATCTTAAGAAGCAAATCCTTGTCCACATCATTATTGCCCACTCGCGCCCGTCTCCCCCAACTCCTCCGTCGAAACACACGCATCAGGAAGTATGTATAGGTATCTCTTCCTCTTCTTTTCTGCCCGCTTCCTCTCCTTCTCTGCGCGGTCCTTATCCGCCCCAGCATCACCACCTATCACGCCCGTCGTAGCAATAGTGTTCGGGTGGGTATTCGAAGCCGATGAGAAGTACGTGTCATCAAGTTGATACCCAACAATCAATCTGCACCTTCCGCACCGCCATATCCACCTCTTCTCGAACCCATCCTCGCGATCGATAATTTTTGCGGACCGGTCTTTAGTGAGTGAAAGTAGGAGCGTGTAGTCGTCGTCTTTATCCCTTCTCCGGTGAGTAGCGGGGGGCTTAGGTGGTGGACTGGCACCGCCTTTAGTTATTTCAGTGTCTTCTACGAGAGCAGTTCTTTCAGGATGGGAAGGGATGATTGGGGGCGGAGGTTTGTTGGGGTTTAGTTCTTTTCGTTCCGCGGGCCGTTCAGAGGAGGCTTCTGGTTTGGGCACGACTTCTGCCTCTGCCTCAGATTCGGATTCCGAAGATGAGGAGCTTCCCTCAGACGATTCAGTATCGGAGGAACCTTCTCCATTTTCGGATTTCGGTGGTGGGGGAAGAGGGACTATTGTTGCCCTATCGCGACCCGGAGGCTTACGCTTTGGAAGTGTCCTGAAGTCGTGAGTTGAGGCTAGGAAGAGGTTTGAGCAAAATTTGCAGTGGTAGGTGTGGACCCTATTCCGTCATCAGTATAAGTTGGGCTTGAGTAGCTGAGGGAATATTGGACTTACCGTGGTGCGAACATTGCCACTTGTGTTAAAGCGAGAAAGAGAAAAAGCTCTGGGAGACCGTTGAAGTTCGGGCGGCGGTGTAGTTATCGGCCCCATCTAGCAACAAAGATAAGATTAGATCTCTGATATCAATCTTGATCTGACCACTCCATCGTGCCAAGCCCACAATCGCGTAGTGGACGCTAGCCACGCAATACGGTACCGTTACTCTACGAGTACGGTAGTACGGCTAGCCTCCGAGATGCCCACCTCTACAGTAGTCGCACTCTACTCCGCCCTTCCCTTCTTCCTCCTCTCATCTTGATTACTCCCGGAGGGCATCGCAACAACACCCTTATACAAGAACCTTTCTTTATTTACTATCATACAAGCTCTACGAATAAACTGCAATCATGAGGTCACTTATTTCGTATTCCCTTCTCTCACTTGCGTCCGTCTCTCAGCTCACAGGAGCTATCATGATTCCCTCTCCGGAGCAGGAACACGTGTTTATTACTGGCAAGTCCAGGGAGATATCCACGCAGGAGGCTCCGGAAAAGAGGTTGATTCATCTTAGCCCCACCGAGACCAAGTGGGTTACCGAGGACGAGAAGCTTGAGCTCAAGAGGGTAAGGGTTTGGCGGCTTCTCCCAACTTTGACACAATTAACGGTGGCTGTTTGTTTGTTTGTAGCAAGGATTCAACTTCATGGACGTCACCGACTATCAGCACCTCGGATACCAGAATGCCTTTAGAACCGCATCGCAAAAGAAGCCGGCCGTCAAGTACCCTCCCAAGCCTGAGCAACAGAAGACGGTCAAGCCACTCTTAGAAAGGCTCAATAAGAAGAGCATGCAAGGAAACTTGGAGAAGTTTACTTCTTTCCACACTCGTTATGCCATAGTAATCCCCTCTCGGAATGTTCTTGTGCGGTGTGCGCGGTTTTTAACTGTGGTATAGTCAGACACTGGTCGTCAGTCGTCGGAGTGGTTGTTGAAGAGGATCAATGAGACCGCTGCTCATCTGCTGCCTTCTATTGAACTTAAGCCCTTCCCGCACGCCTGGATTCAGTCCTCCATCATCGCTAAGATTCCCGGAAAGACCGAGAAGACCGTTGTTATTGGTGCTCACCAGGACTCCATCAACCTCTTCCTTCCGTCCATCCTCGCCGCTCCCGGAGCTGATGATGATGGTTCTGGAACTGTTACTACTCTCGAGGCATTCCGCGTTTTGGTCACTCACCTTGCCAAGACTGGCGAACAGTTGGAGAACACTGTTGAGTTTCACTGGTACTCCGCCGAGGAGCTCGGATTGTGGGGAAGCCAAGCCATCTTCAGCTCCTATGAGAAGGAGGGACGCGACGTTGTTGCCATGCTGCAGCAGGATATGACTGGGTTTGTCAAGAAGACTCTCGATGCTGGGAAGCCTGAGAGCGTCGGTGTCATTACCGATTACGTTGACCCTGCATTGACCGAGTTCATTAAGGAGGTTATCACTGAGTACTGCGATATCCCGTATGTCTTGACTAAGTGCGGATATGCTTGCTCCGATCATGCCAGCGCTAGCAAGGCTGGATACCCCAGTGCCTTCGTCATTGAGAGCGCTTTCTGCGGTTTGTCATCGCTCGCTGGCTGAAACTGAATTCATTTTGCTAACATATACCAGACTCTGATGATCACATCCACACGACTGAGGACAAGATTGAATATCTCTCTTTCGATCACATGCTTCAACACGCTAAGTTGACTCTGGGGTTGGCTTATGAGTTGGGACAGGCTCAGTTCGGCGACAAGGGCGGATATTCGGTTGAACTGTGATTGACTTATTCGCAATCTTTATTTCTACTATCATCTACGATGGTTATTATGTACTTTTAGACCTAAATTGTCGATAGATAATATTATATCTGTCTAGTTATAAGGGATTATGAGTCCGAGAACCGGAACATCCATCTTTCTGATTCCTCTTTGATCCGCGGTTGGTGTCGGGCGGGATAAGAAAAAATAATTGTTTGTTTCAAACATCTATCAACTTCCATAACACGATATGCGCGCACCCCCGGGAATGTCATTCATCGCTATTCTCCAATCCCATAGATATCCCACACTTAATGGTTCGCTTTTGATTCCACCTCGGCCTTTGCTAAAAATTCCCTATTTGAAACGATCCGCTGATCAGTCACTCCACTCATCCAACAATCGTCCGTTCGTCAAAAAAGTAGAACATACTTGATGAACTTCTCCTCGTCACTGCTACTAGCTTGAATAGGAGGGGTAGTCTGAGTCTTCTTCCCACCCATTGCCCATACCGTTAATGCGAAGGTAGTGCCGAGGGTTGCCATTGCGAGCTGCGGGACCGGCAATCAGCCAAAGGAAGCACGAAGAGGGGGGGAGGGATTATGGGCACATACAACGTGGGAGCCGACCTGTTGGCCAGCGATAGTGAACATTGCAACCATTGTGAGAGCTTCGGTGATTTTTTTCTTCGATGTCTTGGTGGTGAGAGGATCAATTGATCAATAGATGGATAGATGGAAGAATGGGTGATTGCCGGTGAGGGTGGAGTGAAACGGTCGGGACTTCTATTCGATGCGTACCGGTATCATACTGTATGATACTGTGGCTGATGGGAGTGTATTAGTCATGCTGTTGGGCGGTGTCGCATCACACGCGGGTAAATACTAAGGCCAAGACCGCCCACTAGTGCCAATTCTCCCCCAATGGACCCATTCCCCAAACGAATGTCCACCGAGAGGGTTTACGTCACATTTCCGCTTCTACAACCCTACCCAACCCTACCTAATTCAACCCAACACATCCTGCCAGATCTCCTTCCCGCTCTTCCCCACTTTTTAACCCAGCTAATAACCGTCATCATACAAACATTCCAACTCAAAGTCTACAGGTACAGAGCGAGCACAATCCATCATGTCCGCCCGTGCCCCACCAAACCCCGACCCTCCAAAAACTGGGCCAAATGATTCAATCGTCACGAAGATCTATGAGGGCGAGTATGTATCCCTTCCCTTCCTCCCTCTCTCACCGGATAACAATGTGGAGAAAAAAAGAAGAAAAACTAACGCCATCCCTCAAGAGCCCCAGACACAACAGATACCAATCTCCGCTGGGCCGCCTACGCAAACCGTATCCGGACAATCATCCACTCGACCCACAGATACGTAGCCTACACCTCCGACATCGGCGAGTCATTCCGTCCCGTGACGTATCAGAACCTGGTTCGCGCAGCATACGGAGTCTCGTGGGCGTACTTGACCGGGGACGTCATGAACGAGGGGTACAAAGCCTACCTAGCGAACCAGGCAACCCTACGTGGGGGATTAGGAGTGACGGACGTGCCGGCATTCTTGCAGCCGGCACACATGATCAGGAACCGGCAGGGTGGGGATAAGAAGACTGTGCGGGGTGAGGATACAAGGCACGAAAAAGAGGTGTTGCATCCGAAGGGTAATGTACCGTTCTTGGAGGACTACAGGACCGTGATGGCCCAGCGTGCCGTGTTCCAGAGTTTGGCTAGTATGGCTTTACCGGCATTTACTATTCATTCGGTATCTATTTCCCCCTCTCCTCTTCCTCTTCCCTGTTTTGGTGTTGACGACGGGTGGTGGTAGGTCGTACGCTACTCTGGCCGTGCCCTGAGAAATCACAAGAATCCTAAAATTAGGACCTGGGGTCCCGTCGGACTGGGTCTAGCAGTTGTCCCCGCTCTTCCATATATCTTCGATCATCCAGTTGAGCAGGCGGTCGAATGGGTGTTTGAGAAAGGGTACCATGTGGCGACGGGCCGTAGTGGAGTTTCCGATAAGGAGAAGAAGCTGTAGAAACAACATTTGATTAGGGGCGCAAAGGGACAAGGGGATAGATAGATGGATGAACGGGTTGGGTTGATAGATCTCTACTCTCAATGTAATAATATACCTGTAATAGCATCCCGACCACTTTCTACTGCAGTAGCGATGGAGCTTTGTGGGTCCGTAGTTTGATCGTTGCCTCCCTTTTCATGCGATGGTGATTTTCCTGGAGGTCAAGGGTTGTGGATATGCAACCTAGCTCGGTGACCGGTTGACTCATTGTGACTCACTCGGATACTTTCAAAATCTTACCCGGATTTTGAAGAGATTTCCGGAGCGGCGGGTTTATGAGGTGGTAACAACCCTCCTAACTTAGCAATACAGCTCATCGTTTTATTTGCTATTCCTAATTAATTGGGGAACAAATCCCCATCGAAACACTAACCTACGGACTTCACTAGACCTCAGTTAACAATTAAAACAACCAATCTCCCCACCCTTCTAGCACAAACACACCCAGGACCCATCTCGACTAACACCTCCACGTACTCCTAATCTCACACATCCCACTCCTTCAATGTGCCCCTGACATCATCAAACATCCCATCTCACAAATCCCCGCCCCCGCTAACACCTTCCTCCTATCCACCCCCTCCTCGTGTAATCTACAATATATAGAGCACCTTGAATCCCCAAGTGCTCCTCCGGAACTCCCATCTCAGCGCTCATCCCCAAGATACGCTCCCATCTAACCAACGCCCCATCCATCCATCGTGTTCAGCTCCAGGAGTTTACCGGGGGCACAAAGACTGAAATTTTCACTACTACACATCCCGACACCAGCTTTGGCGATTCGGAACTGCGGGTGCGGGTGCGGGTGGTAAGCCTGGAGCGGGCGTCTCCCACCGCTTCCCAAAGAACGACCCCCGTCGCAAGCCCAGAAGAGGCAACTCTCCTCTCTCCCGGAATACAAGATTCGCGCATCCCGTATACAATATGCAATAAGTAGTCGTCACTCCAGCCGGAAACAGCGTTGGCCAAACGTGTGGGCTACTCTCCCCGTGATTAATGTGTCTACTTACCTTTCCTCTTGAAGAAGGGTAAATTCTCGACAGTGGCGGTGCATAGCGCGCGTTTGGGAAAGCGAATTCCGGTGTTTGGGTTTTCTCGTGAGTCGGGAGGTGGGGAGGTTTAAAGCGTGTCGTGCTGAGAGGTATGAGAGTTGTTGGGTTGTGGTGCCTCGGCCTGGCCGAGGTCTAGAGGGCGTGAGAGTGGGTGAAGGTCTGGGGGGAGGTGCGCGGTGGACTGGGTTTCCGGCAGGTTGGGTGGAATCTTTCGTAGCGGTGTGTGGGGAGGTGGCGGAGAAGTCCGGCATTTCTGTTGTTTTTGTGGTACTATTGTGGTGAGTGAGGATTGAGTCGAAGGCCGGGAGCATTGCNTTATCCTGCGGTGGTTTGGATATCGGGAGATGGGGAGTTTGAGTGTGGTGTGGTGAAGCCTGAGGGAGTTGGTAGTTGGGGTTTGTATCGCGCTATATTATGGCAAGTACTGGGCAGCAGTATGCCGGCACCGGTATGCCAAGACACCACTATGGACTTTGTTTGGTCCGGGGCTCCAGAGATATGCTATTCTAGATTATTAATCTTCGTACGAAAGGATCTCCCTACCCCGGCCCCAATACCTGCTATAAGCTAATTAGGTATGATAGAAGGACTATTGACACCGGCCAGCAATAGTCGTTCTACTTCCCGCCATTTCCATGGTTTGCTTACAGAATCGTTCTAAGAATTTCAAGACATCGCTGTAGGCGGGAGAAGGGAGGGGAAAGAGAGGGGGAGGGAGAGAGAAAGCAATAACGAGAAAAACATCCTGTCTATAATCCCACTTCAAGACCCGCTAAAACAACAACAAAAGACATCTCGAAAACCCCGTTTCTTAGGTGGCGGGGTTGTCACAACCACTGTTGGAGGTTTCTCGGATTTCCTGCGCGAATATTAGCCAGGCATCCAAAAGCAACATATTATATTATACAATGCCTGGAAAGGAGAAACCCACTGATTGCTGCTCACGAGTGGCTGGCTTCCACTTGTGGACACCCGATCTGGCGCTGTAACGCTATTTGTGTGTTGGTGGTGTAGGACAGCTGGCTTCTCACCTACTTCCCCTACGTGCCGGTCCCGTTGGCCGTCCGCCTGTGCGTTTGGGGTGGGAACTGGGCCCTTCTGTCCCTCGGAATAATGGTAGAGTACTCGTATCTCCATTGACTCGACGTAGTTAATGTTGGAGTCTCCTGAAGATTTTGCAAAAACACTCAATTCGTCACCGGGCATGAGTGCACTAATCATGTCCGAGACCGTCGGATCCGTGCCGTAGATGTCCCACGTTACCTTGTGGGTGCGTAGACACCGTGAGCCGTGGAAATTCTTTTGCAGAGGAATGCGTTGAGTTCTTCCGGTGAGAGCAGAACACACCTTTACTTCGAAAAAGGTGTCGCTTTTTCCATAGGGCCCGTCTCGCTGGGAGGGTTTAACGTTTCCGTTATCACGGCTCTGGATTTCGAAATAAATCTGGCGAGGTTTGATGTCTGATGCCGGGGCACTCTCTATGTGGATACGGAGGTAGGCTTCCTCTGTAGTATACTTTGTAACCTGCAGTGGGTTATCATTCCTGGCGGATATCTGTGGCAGGTACCGAGCTCGGCGCAAAACCATGTCTAGGAGATGTTCCGGGACCGTATTTCCCTTGGTAGCCACCCGAAAACGTTGTTTTAACATTTTTCGGACGTTCTCAACGTCGGGCCAGGATAACGGATGTGAAGGGTTCGTTAAGGGGATTTTCTCCGCACTCGGCCTCGCACCCCAGTCCAGTAAAATTTGCTCTATCTGGCCCACCTCTCTGCCTCGTCGCTCTATCCCAAGTAGGACCTCATCAACTCCCCCCAGGAGGTTCGGGTCGGCGCCATTGGATAACAGTAACTCCACCATCGCTTCGTTTCCATTAGCAACTGCCGCCTCCAGCGGAGTTTTGCAGTATGTACCTCCTCCATTATCAGGGTCTGCTCCGGCCTCTAGCAGCAATTGGACAAGTTTGAGATTCCCCGTGCAAGCTGCTGCTTGCAAGGCAGTTTCGTGTTTACCACCCTTCAGATTCGGCAATGCTCCCGCATTTAATAGCTTCTCGACCAAGCTCTCATCGCCTCCCGACGCCGCTGCTTGAATCGCGGTCCCATAGTCTCCACCGACAGCATTAACCTCTACCTTGCACTCCAGTAACATATCAATGACTTTGTGATTCTGGTAGTTTACCGGGATCACTGCCGCCTGTAATGCCGTCCAGAAGTGCCCTCCTTCGATTTTCGGATCTGCACCAGCTTCGAGTAAAGCCTTTACAACTTCCGCATTTCCGACGGATGCTGCTGCCTGTAGCGCCGTCTCGTGATATCCAGCCCGTAAATTTGGATTAGCTCCGTGTTTAAGTAACAACTTAACCTTCTCAAGGGGAAATCTCTCCGCGCACGCTGCCCTTTGGAGTGGTGTCCCATATAATCCCCCAATTATACTGCAGTCAGCGCCTTTTGCGAGTAACATCTCTATCATGTCCATCCCACCTAATCTTAATGCTTCGTAGAGCGCTGTCCCCGTGAATTCCGGTTTCCCAGACTGACTATTCACATCTACGCCAGCACCGAGCAATATACTCGTAATCTGCATGTCCCCTGTTCTTGCTGCCCGTTGTAGGGGACACCCGCCGAATACATCCGGTGAAAAATCGACCCTGGCTCCATTGTCTAGCAGAAGCTTAACAATATCTGGGTTTCTTGCAGAAATGGCGGCCTGTAGTGGGGTGTCCTTTTTGCTTGGCGAGGCATTTACATCGGCACCGGAATTAATTAGTCGCTGGACGGCGTCCAAATCCCCCTCGGCCACCGCTGTTTGTAACTCGCCGCCGTGCATATTCACGACACCTGAGTCCATTCTGTTACTGCTGAGCTCTTCTAAGCTCTCTAATGCGCCACGCTTTACAAAATACCTGAAGGATTTCAGGTATATGGGATGTTGGTATTGTAGAATTTGTCCATATATCCAGGCTTTGAACAGGTTTCGGTTTTGTCTGATGGAGCGCATATCATAGGAATCAATGTCTTCAGGCCAGTTGGGTAAAGCAGGGAAGAAATCCGGCACTGAGTCAAGTGAGGATCCGAGTCTCAAGAGCGTGGAGATGGCCTCGTATCTGTTTGAGAGAACACTCCAAGCAATCGGCGATCCGGAGGGCCACTTGAATGGGAAGTGAAATGCATCCGCCTCTATATTAGACTCCTCTCCGAGGTTTTCCTTCTCCTGCCCCACCAGCATATCCGCGATATCGTTGGCTTCGCCCGGTTCGAAAACGAAAAGCCAGTGTAGTGGTATGGTTCCGAGGAATTTGCTTTTAAGAGTTACATCGGCTCCCCTTTGAACTAAATAACGGGTGGTTGAAGCGTGGCCGGCCATGCATGCCCTTTGGAGTGGCGTCTCACCGCTAATATCCAGGGAGTTGATATCATACCCATTCTCCACCAGGCGTCTGACCTCGGTAGTCTGTCCGAGAGCAGCCGCCTTGTGAAGTGGGTAGTTTCCGAGCCACTCAAGGGGACCTTGAACGTCGTAGAGAAGACCAGACGGACTGTATGCGCTCTCCTTCTCGATCGTATTGTAGGCGTAGTGTGCGTTGTATCCACCCGACTGACGAAAATCAGATAGGGCCAGGGCGTATTCCTCAGGATGCTCGTGTGCAAACTTCCAGGCAAGAAGGAAGCCCGACGCAACGGCGTTTCGCTGCCATTCGGTGTCGTTGGCCTCCAATGCTTCCCGAAACCTATCATTGCTGTTTCCCAAGAGCTGTTTGCAGATCGCCTGGGCTGGGAGGTAACCTCTCATAGCTGACACGGCAGCGCATGCTCCCCGTTTCCTCCGATACACCCCTGCTCGATCAACGCCCGATTCCGAGCCATCGAGTCGTCCTGAGAAGCACAATCCCAACAACTGATATCCACTGATTTCATGGCCGACTAGATCTCCGGATATATTCACGCGGGGCCTCCGAGATACCTCATCGACGCCGTTAACGTAATGGGATGCAACACCAGCATATATATCGGCATCCACTCCCTCGAGGAATCTATATATAGGTAGCCATGAATAGTTTGGGTCCTTTCTTTTTTTCGGGGGTTGGATCCCCTTTTTCCTGTCCCTCGACTGAAAGCGTTGAAAAGCTCCTAGAATCATGGACGAGCCGTTCACCGGGACCTCATACTCCTTCCAGGGTGTATCGTCGTTGAACCGGCCTTGGACCCTATTTTATTATAAGCTACCCCCCTTCCCCCGAGACTGCAGGACTCTCATACGCACCAACCACCGGTTCGATCGAATTCCTGTTGATTCACCTGTGAGAGCCGATCGCAAACCTTTCCCAAATCCGACGCCCTCTCCTGAGGCCGACTCGGCAGCAAACATTGCATGACATCGCGTATACACTTTTGGGTTGGTCGAGAAATATTTGCGCACTTTAGTATGTCGCTCACTTCCTCGAGGCCGGTCTTTTGATACATGTCGTAGACACGAACAACTGTGCGTAGGATGAGTAGGCCAAGCGAGAAATAGTCACATTTTGTCAACATATCAATGCTAACACCAACACCACCCAACTCCGGGGCCTGCCAACCGGGAGTTCCGATATTATATATCTTTTGATACCTCTCCATATCCAGGACAGAAAAGCCAAAGTCCGAAAGTTTGGCGATACAGAAAAATGGAGCCTCAGCAGGAAACACCAACACATTATCTGTTTTAATATCACCATGGATGATCCCGGCATCGTGAAGAGCACTCAGCCCCTGGGCGACATCAAGTCCCAACTTCTGGAGAACTTGTTCAGGGGGGCTCGGTATGTTTCTGTTGTGATTAGAGAGAAAGTGTCGCAGAGAACAATTGCCATGCTCGAGGATAAGTAACAGACTGAGCGGCTCGACCCTGGTACCGCTGTAACCAAAATCAAACCCCCAAGCCAATAACTTTACGATGTTCCGGTGGGTGTGGATTGCGGGATCCGAGAGTGCGCGGACTTCCAGAGTCAAGGCACGCAACTGCTCGGGAGTCCCAAAGCCAAATTGCTGAGATGTTGTCGTCGAGGGTCCCGCATAGCTGTGCATAAACCTTGCCCGTTTAACAGCAACAACCACCGGGGCCTTTCCCGAACCTTGAATCTTTGAGACATAGGGTAAATCAAAAGGTGGAAAGCTTTCATGGACAAAGTGCTGGTGGCCAAATACGTCGAACTGCGCGCCCGAGCCTAAAGGCTTACAACCCAGGTGAACCTGAGACTGAAAGTGTGGCCCTTCCACGTTTGCGGATTCCATCAATCTAACAAAATCCTGAAGATTCTCTGGATAATCTGAACGAGGGCTTGAAACTACCGGACCAGACGGTCCTCTGGATCCGCCAGAAGGCAAGAATTCATGCAGAAGCCGGTATCTCGAAGGATCGAAGCCATTACTGAGAAAATGCGTTTGGGAACTGTCAGGTTCCATGGTCGGGATCGTGCTGGGCGCGATACTGTCACTGTATGCCGAGTGACAACTTGGTCTTGCAGGCTGGTCGGAGCGTTAATACAGTGCTCGAGTACGGCGGTGTGCTTGGGACTGCTTGGGACCGGAGACGCGTTAGGATTGAGAACCTCGCATTTTGGCAGATTTCTTGGATGAGGTGTTCTATCGCGCTGGCCAGGGCTGCACCTTGTACAGTGCGTGAGATACTGTACCGGTAGGTTATTGGGTGGCTTCTGCCAAAGCTCGTATCATAGAATTCGGCAAATCGCGAGGAAACATGTGCCCCACCATACCGGTCCAGTACTCGAGTACAGCACCAAGCACTGCACTGCACGAGTAACTTTACAGCACTCGAGTCTTACAGGGCGCGCGAGTACTGTACTACGGTAAATAGAGTGTGCTGTACGAGTGCTGTCCCCGGGTAGGACCGCATCTCGTGCGGCGCCTCACCCATACACACGTAGGCAACACTCGCTAGGACCTCCCCACTCAGATACCGGGATTCCAGTTGGACACCCGATCGTGCGCAGGCGTTTAATGCTGTTGGTTCTCCCGGATCAAAATATGGTGGCGTCCTGAGAGTCTTTTATATAATGATTGCAACTCCCAGTTTCCCTTAATATGCCCGCTGTAGAGCGAATAATAGTTGGCACGCCAATATACAAGTACTGTACTTGTAGCAGCAGGTATCGAATTCATTCTCACCCTATAATCTCCCCATTTCTTTACAATTGCTGGGGCTAACTTAGAATTTTTGGGTTATGAATCACCAGCTACCTTACCATTCCACCATATTTCGGCAATGGAGGCGGCGGGACTCTCTATCGCAGTCTTCAACGAGGTGTTCCTGATTGGGAAATTTATTCGACAAGTCATGATAGACGCCAAAAACCGGGATGGCAGCTTGGAGAGACTGGCGCTGGAATTCGAACACCAGCAGGTCATGCTATCAACCTTCGATAAACTGTTCCTTAAGAGTGGATTCATCTATGAAATCGGGGGCGATTTGAACGATCAAATCAGGAGAATCTTAGAGCAGCTTAAACGCATAGTTGGAGAATATAGTCGCTTAGCAGCGCGCTACGATAAAGACTACACTAAGACGCTTAAGGTGATTGACAAGTGGTGGGAAAGTGGCATCAGAAGTTCTGGAAAACGAAACGAAGCAGGAGAACCGAAGACAATCCGCTTGGAATCGGTCAAGACCACGGAACCGACGAATCCGGCGGTGCACGGGGGGAAACGCTCTTGGGGTCGATGGCATTTTTCTCGTGCTCAATTTTCGCAAATGCTCACGAGCCTGGAGTGGGCGCTGTTCAACAAAGAGAAGCTCGAATCTTTGGTGCGGGACCACGGGGATTGGGTGTCGAGGTTGATTGAGGCTATAAAACTGCCACTTTACGCTCAGGGTGCCTTCTGGCGGGATTCGGAAAAACTCGGGGATTTCCTGCAAACCGACGCCAAAACCCTTGGGGTGTCCAAAATCGCTACGGTTCGCAAATTTGTCCTCGATCTCTCGCAGGTCAGAGCGGTCGAACTTGACGCAAAGCTTATCGCTACCGTCGGTGTGCCGCACGGACTCAACGGGTCCCCAACGGGCACCGCCTCCCCGGTCGGGGAGGGCGACTTAAGGAACGGCAAATACGACAATCAAGATGTCCTGATCGAGTACAAACACGGTCCAAGACCCCAACACGCCACTAACTCAGAGATAGCAAAGGGTAGGATCCAGGACTTATCCAAACTCCTAGGTGTCGAGTGCAGTTCCGATGAGCCGACTGAGTCAAACAACTTTACGCTCCATTGTCTTGGCTTTTTTCATGAGCCTGGAGAGAGCCGGTATGGTCTAGCATTTGCGCTTCCCCGGGACCGTGAGCCAGAGCCAATGAGCCTTTATAAAGCTATCGGCTCTCTGACGGGGCGGTCTCGGCCGACATTGGGCCAACGTTTCACCATAGCACACAACATCGGCCACACGTTGATAGAATGGTTCCTCGTGGGCTGGGTTCACAAAAGTATCAACTCCAAGAATATATTGTTTTTCCGCCAAGAACACCAGGGATTGGACTTCGGTTCACCTTATCTCTGCGGCTTTGAATATGCACGTCGTGGTGGGGAGGTTTCGAACGAAGTCATCGAGAGGAGAGGTATCCATTGGGATTTATACCGCCATCCGGCCCGTCAGGGTTTGCCCACAGAGGCATTCGGAAAGATCCACGACATATATGCCTTCGGGGTCTTCCTCCTAGAGCTCGGCCTTTGGCAGCCCGCATCTAAACTTCTTGACCCGGCGGTGAAGACCATCCCAAGTATCATTCAGCAGGTATTAGTGAAAAATGCACGGGACAGGTTGGGGCACTTTATGGGGCAGAAGTATCGAGACGCAGTCCTACTCTGTTTGGAGAGTGCCCTGGTTGTCGATACCGACGATAGTATGGGCTCGAGGTTGATTGCCGCCTTCAAAGAGAGGGTTGTATCCATCTTTGAGGAAGGGCGAAAGCTTTGAGAAATCGCAAGCTCCCATCATCTGCCGCCTTTTTTTAGGCGGCGGCTGGTGGTGGTGGTCCAGGGGGTTACTTTTTTTTTCGCTCGTAAAGGAAGGGATTACCGGCAGTCGGAGTGGAGAGCAGCGCTGGGTTTCGAAGGGGTTGCAAGAAAGGAAATTGTTTGCGAGAAGTAGCGAATCAGTTAAGAATGAATGATAAAAGTCCGGGAATCTCTTAACCCTTTGTTTCCCAAATACCACCTCTTTATCATACCCGTAGAAGATACCCTCACTCTATATTTCTAGTATGATAATATTATGAATAATATTATGATATATTAATGGTGACCCCAAGCATCGAACGATCAACCCATGCCCAAGGACCGAAATCCGGGCAAACATCTCTTGGGCATCAAACAAGTGTGAGCCAAGGCACTCCCGCTTATGAACACGCCCTCCAAACCCCGTTCGGAGGTTAGAGTAAGCTATTATACCCGGGGATGCGCCGAGCTTGGAACCCCGGGGAAGTGCACGTTGAAAAACGGCGAGACACTCTCGAACACTAATAAGCAGCAGAATACCAAATATAAAAAAAGGGACGGGAAAACAGGAAAATCTTACATGGGCATGTATTCATCCCTCCTGATCCTGAATGTGATCTGCGGTAGGATACATGACTGGAATGTGCTAAATTTGCGTGAGTGATTCGACATGACACAGTAAAATACTGAGCCTGGTCAAGGCTCACCCAGGAGCTGCGAGCTGTTCGAGCCTAAGTTGATAACAAAATTTAATCATGTAAGTCAAGTTGGCTAGAGTCTGAAGCCGAGCCGGCCCGTGCCAAACACTAACTGCTAGAGTCTTGAATGGGGCAACCGTCACTTTTAGTCTGCCCCCACCAGTACATTTAAGCCCGCGGTAAGTTTCCCGGTTCTCGACTATAGTGTTCACTATTTGTGTAATCTACTACAGCCTCCTACGAGTACAATTTACCTGGGGGTGAATTGGGAAGGGTGGCGGTTGCCCTATCCAAGACTCCGTTGTTGAAACAGTATGATACCGTCAACCGTAGAGCGAGTCAATGCTCTAAAAACAATGAGAGAGGAAGCCATTGGCCAATTTTACGCGAAAATTGACTTGTGAGTTGGGGGTGAAGAAGGGATATGCCCTGTGAATCCCTTTAAATACATATTCTTGACCCTTACAATGCGTGTTTACAGTATTCATTTCTGATATCCGGGGTGTCACCGACCGTCACGGCATCCACAAGAAGATCCCACCCCACGAAAAGCCAGAACATTGTATAATCAAAGGAAAGAAAAATGCAATATAACGAATGATATCAGAAGAATTTCAATTCAGCACAATTAAGCCCTTCCAGCGCACAGACCTCACTGCTCATTATCAGCATTGAAAAAAAGAAAAAGAAACCAGGCGGAAAGTCCGATTCCGAGAAACTGACAAGAAAAGGGTGAAAAGAACAAAATTCCCCCATCATCACATTCAGCGAGGGACGCCCTGCAGGCTACAATCATCTAACTAATGCTACATTATCATTACCCTCCTTGGCCCCATCCGACCCAATCACGTCCAACAACCCTCCAGACTTTGACTTCTCCGCTGCGCAGGTCGCCTATCTTAAAGCTGTCGATTTTGACTTTTCTACTCTCTCTGCCTTGATCATAGGCCCTGACCTTCTTTTTTGTTCCGTCCCAGTCCACAACTATTGCGACGTGGTCCGGCTTTCCAACATCCATTGAGTACTTTTGATGTAGACCTCCTTTGTGTCCTTGGAATTTCGCGTTTCGAAACGTTAGGATATCTCCAGCTCTAATCTCATCGTTCAGAATGGTATTGGCGTTGGCAAGGTTGGCATATACAAGGGCACCATATGAGCGGTGACCGGCGGGACTCAATGCGTTAGGAACGAGCTTGAATAGTTCGTGAATCAATGTATGAGGATCCCCGTCTCCTACGACAGTATTCTCACGGGATCTAGCTCCATTATAGATATTTGAGCCGTATTTAGTCTGAAACTCCTCCAGCTGATCCTGCCGAGGGTTTGGCGGAGGCTGCTCATGTCGCTGCTCAAGGGACGCATTGGAGGGGTCGTCGCGATCATAGCGGGCGGTCACAACTGTCTGTGAATAATCGTTGAAAAGAACGTAAACATCCCTGGTCACTGTCGTTCTTCCACCACGCCTAGTTGAGGTGGATTCTTCAACTTCAAAATGAAGTTCCTTGGCGCGATTTTGAAAGGCGGGAGGAGGAGTGTTGGGGGTCATCCACCACTGAGACCGCTCTCCTAAATCAACATCTCGAGCAATAAACTCTACAACCGGTCGGCCTTGCTCCATTGAGCGCCTGCCAACTACTGGTCTAGAGGAATCCATAGATTGTCTACCGGTGCTACTCCGGGGTTGGTCTCGTTGAGAGGGAGGCGCCTGGTGCGGCAGCGGTGGAGGGGGCGCAGATGTAGGTGGAGGAGGCGGAGAAGCAAGACGGGGGGAGTCGTAATTGTAAGGATCATAGTCATCAAGGCCCTCATACCGTTCTGTTTCCTGAGCTGGCGGGGCCGGTGGTGGCGGGGGTGGTGCGGCCCGTGGCATATCCATTGACTGCCGCCCTTTCCTGGAGGGTGGGGGGTTGGATGGCGGAGCCGGGGGTGGTGGCAGTGGTACGCTCCTAGGGGGTGCCTGAGGACCGATAACAGGCGAAGGCAAAGGCGCTCCCCCATCGCCGTCGTCATAACTATCTCTTCTTCCGACCTCCTTGCCCTTCAAAGCATCCCGATGTGCTACCTTGTTCCCAATATCCGTATCATAATCTGCCTCATACTCGGTCACTTCTTCCTCAGTATCGGATTGCCTTTGGCTTCCTGCAACATCAGGCCGAGATTCGTCCATATTAGCACCAGGAGGGGGCCCGGAGGGAGGAGGTGGCGGTGGTGGGGGAGGGCGACCCATAGAAGGTGGAGAGCTCATGGGAATTGGAGGCATTGTACCTGCCGCCCTCTGATAGCTAGCTCGCTTGTTCTGACCCCCAGGTGTGACCGGCGAGGCGGTAGGTGAGGACTGAGTATTGAAATAGCCTTGAGAAACACGCTTGCTCGTGGGTGACGTGGGTGGTAAAGCATCGTAGCTAGAGCCTGGACGTCCGCTCGGAATGCTGGGAGGTCCGGAGGGCGGTGGGGGAGGGGCCGCTCGATGTTCACCAAGCTCAGAGGTAGAGATCTTAAGTTTACCTGCATGAATGGAAAGCTCGTCATCTGAAACGGATCCATCGGAAGGCGTTAGAGTTGCTACCGGTGGCATTTGCGAGGCAGGCGCTAAATAAGGTTAATTAACTTAGAAATAAAGGAGGGTATTGTGATAAACTCACGTTCGCTGGGAGGTGGAGGGGGCACAGGCCTCTCATTCGGAACAGGGGGCGGGGCAGGCCGGTCTGGTGCTACTTGATCAACAAGCCGATTCGTATAATACGAAGCGGGGGTACTTACCCTGAGGTATTGAATCAGGGGGTGAGATCTGCGAATGTCTCTTCTCGAGTATGGGCGATCCTGGCATAGGCCTCGGCCCCTGAGGATGTGGGGGGATCGCTTGCTGGCCTTTCTGTGGCTTGGTATCTTCCACATCTACAACCTCACCCCAGGAATGCTCTTCGGAAATCCTTTTTTTTGTCCCACTTATATCCTCGGCAGGCTCTTCAGCTTCGCTATCAGATCTTTGCTGCTCAGCAGCGGGTGGAGACTGAACCCTGGGCAGGGCAAATGGCAAGGCGACTGGTGGCGCTTGTGTGTAATCGCTCGAACCCTTATTTTCACTCTCATCGCCGTCATTTGAAGACCTCCTAAGACTCTCACCCTCCTCCCTGGGAGGCCCAGAGGTCGAAGAACTCTTCTTTTTCTTTGGTGGTGGCGGGGGGCCTCCCATGGGCATGCCGCCAAACATGCCATGCATGCCCATCCCACCACTCATCTTGGCTATTCTCTCTCTAATAGCCATCTTTCTTGCTACCTCGGGATCGATCTCCTCATCGTCCGAATCCGGGTTATCTGGGGTGTCATCATTCGCACCTTCATCGTCCCCATCATCCGATTTATCCTCTCTATGAGAAGAGGTTGGGGGACGACCTCTGGTGGTAACGGTTTCTTCACCAGTGTAGCCAGAAGCAGAAGAAATATCTGCATCACCAGCACTTGATTCTTCCATAGCTGTGTCTTCGCGGGAAATATCGACACTCTTCTTCGGACTTGATGCCACCTCCAGCCCTTCCCCCTCGGTAACCTGGGGCCCGGTGGAGTCGTGAGACTTATGTTCATGGGAACTATCCTCAGGGGCAGCATGAGACTGATCATCTTCTAAGGTTCTCTCGCTCTCATTTCGTTTCGGTTTCGGGGGTCTCTTATTTTTCCATCCAAGTCCGGTAGGATCTAGCTGCTGATTTTGTAATAATGCCATCCTATCCCTTAGCGTCATTTTGGGTCCTTCATCCTCCTTCTCCCTCTCTTGCTCCATAGAACCCCTCGCAAGTGCTTCCTCCGGATCTGGGCGGCTATAATTAGAGTCCTCATCTCTCCTAGGTTTTGGTATGTTCTGAATTGGAGGAGGGACATATGCGTGTTTGCTCGGGGGAGGCGGAACGAAAGGTTTCTTGATAAAATTGACGGGTGGCTTGTGGGGGTTAAAGGGTGCAATAGGAGCCGCAGAACCCTTATTAAACAATGCAAGGCGGTCCTTAAACGAAGATGGCTTCTCCGGAGGTGGGGGTTTGGATGATGACGGAGCCAATTTCTCAACAGCTGGCACTAGAGCTTGCTTAGGAGCAGCCTTGAACGCGGGGGCCAGGTCTGCTACGGGTGGCGGGGAGGCGGATTGGGCTGCGTCCGGCTTTTCCTGACGGATGGCGGTTTGGGTTTCAGAGGCCTTTGGGGCGGCAGTTGGAGACGTTACATGGCTCTGTGCAGCGGGGGGCGAAGGATCGGCGACGGGAGCTGGGGGAGGGGGAGACTTTACACGAGGGGTGTCATCCTGATACTCGACCGGAGGTTCGGGTTGATGTTCCTCCACCGGTTTTTTCCTACCACCTCCACTTCGAGTTGGCCTAGGAGGGGGCTCGACCACAATTCTCTCAACGAAGTTCCTCGGGAAAATTCCCTGCCTCAGCTCTGCCGTAGACTTATCGTGATACTCACCATAATACCAATCAGCATCCTCCTCCTCAGTGACGGTGATAACTTCATTAGCCGAGAAGTTGAGGTCATCGTCATGTGGAGAGTTGTAGTCGAACAGGGCCTTGACCTTGAACGGTGGGGCGGAAGTGTTGGCCATGACAAAGAGTCAGTCGCCGCCCAAACGGACGCCAGGTAGTGGATAATAAGATTGTGGGTGGCAAAAAAAAATCGGACAGAGATGTTATGTTTGATAGTGATGATTCGGTGTTTTCGACAGTCTTTTGCCTATGGGAGGAGACCTGGTCGACGTACGTCAGCGCGCCACGAAAGCAATCACATCACCAATACCCCACCAAAACCACCTAAGGGAGTTCTCACCTTTAACAGAAGTTAGGAAGAAGGGAACAATAAAAGACCGAGGAGTAGTAACAATGATGGAAAATGTTTTGTTGTCAGGGGAGGTTACAAGAGTGAATGTGCTTCGTGAGGTGAGGCAAGGAATTACCAGCAATAATGGAGGTTCTCGCTGACAGAAAGGGTTGTGTGATGAAGCAACGAGGGGAAATCCGATTCCGTTTGTATGGAGGGGAGGCAGACCACCCATATCCAGAGATCTCGCAGAGTGGCTTAAAGCGGCGTAGGTAGCATCTGGTGGCGGGTCTTGGCGAGAACCCGCGGCAATTGTCCCGGTTCGAGGATACTGATTGGTCAATTAGTTTTGCAATCGGGGTTAAACCTGAAAGGGGTTGCTAGATCTGATATATCTTATCAGATTATACCGTTATCGGCCAGGCACATGATTTGATGCACTTTTGCGACAAACCTACTATCATACGGTACCGTACCGGTATGATACAATAACTCCTGGGACAACCGACCTCGTCACCCTTCGTACGAAGCGAATAAGACCTCACCACATCATCTTCCTCGCTCGCCATCTACCACCCTATCACCCTTCTCTCACCCAAACCACCACAACCACCCCTGCTTAATCACGGTACTCGGATCATGACCGCCAAACAACCAAAATCTATTCTCAAGAAAACTCGAGAACCTTCTTCCTCCGCCACAACCATCGTTAGCAGCACGATTGCTCACACCGGCCCACCAGCATCCCAATCGAAACCCCTCCCGACTCCAGAGGAAGCTCGAGCGATTGCACTCTCTCACGCCCACTCAATTCAAATCCGTAAAGTCCTTGAGCTCTCAATCTTAACCTCCTTAGAGCAATTGGTGGACTTCCCACTTCCCGACAGCACATCTACCGATCTAAAATGCCACCTCCGCTATTTCCGGCCCTCGGACTTCGATTCCTTAATAGAGGAACGGGGGATTTGTGACAAATGCTCATATCCACTATGCCCTAACCCTCCCAAGAGGTTAGCTGGCGGAGGGAAGTCCACCTATGCCCTAGTAAACAAGGGGAAGAAAACTATGAGGTTTGTGGAGAAAGAAAAGCTCGAGCGATTCTGCAGCGATATCTGTGCTCGACAGGGATTGTGGCTGAGGGTTCAACTGAACACTGAGCCAGCTTGGACCAGAGCAGAAATAATTAGGGATGTTCAAGTCGATAGTAGGGGTGCTGTTTTGGGGTTGGATCTCACGGGCGAGAAGTGGCGCGGCGGGTTTGGGACTACAATCCTCTTATTGGAGGAAGCGGAGGAGCAAAGGCGGCAGGCAAAATGGAACAACACTAAGGAAGCAGATATTGAAAAGCTCGCGGAGGAGCTGATGGAGGTTGGGATCAGTCTTGACAAAGAAACTCGAGGACTGAAGCAAAGTGATTCCTTGTCCGTCGATATCAAGGAGAGGAAGAATGAAGCAGGCATGGTCAAACCCCCAGAGTTAATCTTGACAGATGAGAATGGCGACAGGGCTCGTTCGATCGAGGGGTATACACCAAAGATTGGCCCCGTATATGCTCGAAAGATTAGTACGGAGAAAGGGGGATAGTTGTAAGTTAGAGGTTATATCTGGCTTTCAGCATAAATTTTTTAGCTTGTTCTCTCTGCTTCCCTTATGCCCCCTGTGTAGTATTAGGCTAGATCTGGCGCAATATCAGTCCCGCAATTCGGCTAGTGAATCTTACCGAGTGCGATATTCAAGCTATATTTTTCGCCCTGTGGGCACTATCCAATAGGTGATCTCTTAGACATCGCTCGTGAAAGAGTTCCAATCTTGGCTCGGAAGGTAAAGCTAGTAACTTGGATCTGGTATCACTGACAGAGTACCTCGTATACTCGAAAATATCCGTAGACCTCCGTTTGAGACACATGTAAAGAAATGCGCGGTGGGAACTACGGCGACTGCGGCCGGCAGGTACCGACCCCTACGCTCAGTCCTTAGGCGGCGGAAAAACTTAGCGTTGACAATTGGGCTAATGGGAGGAGATGACTCGAATGAACGGAAAAGGAGCTTGGGTCTACCAGCTCTCTGCCTGAGCGACTCATTGCGATGGTTACCAGTGTTGTAGAGTTGACATTGGGTGCACGGTACCACTAGCACCAGTACAGTACAAGTACTCGGGCTCGAGCATAGGACTTGCCTCATCGTTTATGACACCCACCTCGCCCCCAATTTAAACACCACCCCTTCCCGGCGCCTGGATAATCGAACCCTCCGTGCTCAAAACGTCATTCCAAGGGCTTCTTAAACGAGACAACTATTAAAATCTCTAAAGATCTAGAACAGAACTTTGGCGCTTTTAATCCCCTTGCGAGAATCAGCTGTCGCATCGCAAACTCTTTCGCCCCAAAACTATTTAATATTCTACTCTGCAATCGGTCCCTAGAATCCGGACAGAGAGATGCACACTGCCGTAAAATACGGATACCTCTTAAGGCTTCGTCTCCTCGGAGGAGAGAGCGGGTCTTCTCGGTTCTGCCTGGGGGGCTCCCTGCTGCTGCGCGATATAGTGCTTCAACAGGTCCCAAGAGCAGTTCCTACACCAGCAGGCACCTACTACCGCGCGGATAAAACGCTGAGGGGTGATTGTGGCCCAACAATACTACATCTAGCGGCCGCAAACAGGAGTGTCGAAGTAGTGAGGTTCCACTAGCAGCAAAAAGGAGTGGATATTAACGCGCGAAGTAGTGACTGGGAGACCCAACTCGCTATTGGTGTTTTGATGGATCGGACGGAGGTCGTTTGTATGGCACTAGTAGTTTCAGGAATTGACACCAGACATGGCGTAATGTCAGGGCGCGCTTGTGCGGGCAGCTCTCCAGGGAGACACCTTGATATCTCAAAGATGAAGGGAGGGATGCCGATTATCTGGATACAAGAGGCTTTAGGCCAGGCCACAGGGCGGGCTTGAGAGAAACTCCGGGCCCCCGGAACTGCTGCTGGTGGACAGCGGCTCTCCGTTCGGGGAGCTGGGCAACTATCCGCATTGGCCAGTGCACGGTTATCTACCATTATACGGGGCCACCTCTGCGTGGTACTCAAGGCTTTTCAAGCTTTGTTAGCTCGCAAGAAGGTTGACGTCAATTCCTAGGCCGGGGGCGATACGGCTTTGCATCCAGCAGCCAGAGGCGGCTATGTCGAGATTGTGTGGGTGTTTCCGGAGGATGATGTATCTTCAACATCAATTCGACGAATTGTGCAGGTCAGATGGCTCTATAACTAGCTAGGAGGGAAAGCTGAAACAGGAAGTGCGTATGCCGCTGCTAGTCGACGGGGTAGAAGTTAATACGACTGCCAGCACCGGCGGGACAACACTACAGCTAGCAGCTACGTAAATGGAAGAATTTATTGTTCATATTTTTTACTCTTAAGGGGTGGTGTTGATGCTATTCCTTTGAATTATCGGCGAAGTATTTTTACATATTTTGCTGGAGTTTAGAAGATTTGGAGAGCCGTTCAACCGCGGCAGGGTTGCCCCCGGTACCCTAAAAGGGTGCCGATTTTAGCTGCCCGAGTGAGATTATATGAATTGAGGGTCCTTTTATTTAGAGCCAGGATACTTGTGCCCCCCCGTGAGAGTCCTCCACAATGCCCTGAACGGGGTAATCATAAGTCAGGGGCATCTTAGTGCTTCTACGTTATACACATATCAAGGCACGGGTATCTGCCCCCCCCCCCCCGCGGTGCATATGTGGTCAGTAACTCCTTCCAAACCCCATCTTGCCCATAGTCAAGTCTGCCTTTTTCCATCGCGGATATCTAGCCGCTATATCTCTTTTCACGCGAAAGGATCTTGGTAGCTATCAGCGATCAACATTTATAATCTCTCTTCTTTTTTGAGGGTTTGCCTGCTTCGATTCTGCATTGGATTAGGGGTAATTACACTGTAAAACAATATCATTGATTGGTTTTTGATCTCAGGCGAGAAAACCCGAGCCTACTTGCCAGCACAAGGATTCGTTCCCCTGGTATAGGTTAAGTGAAATACCTAGCTGGCGCAGTGGTTAAGATGTCAAGAACCAATTAATCCCTGTGCAATTAGCAGGAGCCCAGAAGTTCAATCCTTCTCACAATGGGTTATTGTTGAACAATCCATTACGTGCGGCAGGAGAGTTAAGAAAGCCTACCCTATCGGAACTGGGAGACTGAAGACCTTAGCCTTTCTCAATGCGGCTGTAGGGCAAATCAGTACTGCTACGAGGTGGTATGATAGAAACCGGCTCTGGGCAATACCCCCATCACAAGAGCAAGGTCCGCGATCGGTGGGGTAGCAGAAGAGAAAACGAAAAAGCAATTTTTTTCCTTCCTCCCCTGATTCGTAAGAGCAAACGTGATTCTTGAATGCTTTATAAACCCTCTACGAGTAATATAACACGAGCGCGACTAAACCGGGTTGCGAGTGTGGACGTTTACCCTGGTGCCTCCCTTTCGCGTTTGATATCTTTCTAGATGGCCGTTCTTCCTCGAATAAAGTCAGGTGTGAATAGTCACTTTTAGCAAACAACAGGCCGTTATCGATATATTGTTTTCCTTCCGCGGGGTTATTATTCTTCCTCATGCTCGCCGTAGGACCAAGCAAAGGAATCGTAAAGCAAAAAGCTTAATTCCAGAGAGCAATCCCTTCTCAGCATTTTTTTAAAATATCACATGAGCTCTTTCTCACCAGATAATATACTCTCAGCTACTTTTGCATCCCCTCTCGTAGTGTAAGGCGTGTCCCGAGTGGAGTGAACCGCGCGTATATTGGAATGGGGAAACAAGTTCGAATATCATACACAACAGCTTCCTAAAGAGCCATAAACTATCAGCACCGATAACGGTACAATATCCCTACCGACCGGGATAAATTAAGTACCACATGCAGTGCGTGGGATGCATGCAACTGAAGAGACTGCCAATGCTACTTTGAACTTCCCATACCCCCATCCAAGTCTTCACTCGCACTATTTTCTCACATTCTCCTCCCATATGTATCATAACTGCTACGGCGCTCGCCCCTGCCCTGGGACGCCTCAGCCTCAAAGATTCGTTTCCGGGCGTTGGCTACCAAGCGTTTTGCAATGGTCGGCCATCTTCTGTCCATCCCGGGGGTCACAGAGTCAATGATTTTGTTTGCGGCTTTTCTTTCCTTGCCTGACCTCTGGGTGGGAGGGGGGGTCCCTGGTTGGTTGTAGAACGAGGAGTAATTAATTATAAGGAGGGATAAATTGTTATAATTATGTATGATACAATATGAAGGGATTCGAACCGCATGATGTTCGGATCGAAAGGGTTTTGTGATTTGGGGCGGTGGGCGTTTGGTCACGATAGGTTTAATCAAAAGCGAGCACAGCGAGGTTCTATGTTAAAATAATAATGATATTATACAGGTTATGATACGGATTAAACGATACCGGTAAGAATATCTATCCACCGCCATTCATACCACGACACCCGGCAGCAATTGCCTTCCAATAGCTCTTGACCATAATGTGGTCTGCGTCTGAATAAGGTACAAACAAACCACTCAGTCCGAGCCTGAATACCAACACCGTAATAACTTCATCTCGCAGCCTCGCCCATCCCAATCTCCTCAGCAAGAACCACCCTGTCCCCAGAAACAACGCCCCTCCCATCCACAGATCCATCCGGGACCCTACCAAGATCCACTTCTAATCCCAGTATCTTCCGGAGGATAACGAATACACCAGGTTTAGACATTAGTGCATTTCGTTCTTGGCAGTGTTCGCTCCTGATGCCTATATAATATTCTATCAGCAACCTATGCCTTGAAAAATAGCTTTCGGGTGTAATACATTCAAAACACCCATCTAAACACGCGCACTCTTCTACCCTCTCAACTGCCTGCCTGAGCAAGACATGGACGGACTCGAACGCCCGGAGGGTATACATCCCCGTAGCCCCCGCATCATAGAATACCAACCTAGCTGGGCGTGTTCTAGACTTCGGCTTCAATGTGGGCTTCACCTTTCCCTTTCCTTTGGTTTCCTCGTTCCTAACAGCACTCTTGCACTCCGTCTTGACAGCACCCGACACGCTCATTACGAAATTCCCGAATAGGTTCAAGACTGAATGTTCAGCCGCGTGCACGGCCGCTGCAGCATCTATATTTTTAAGCGCTAGGATGTCCAATGCGGAAGCAGGCACGTCCAGCCACATCCCCTTCGCCAGTCTGGTAATGGGCGGGGAGTCAATTTCGACGGCGTCGAGGACCCGCTTCGTTCTATCGATTTTGAGAAAACCATAGATCACGGTGTGAATGCGGATGGCGCCGTAAAATGCCTTCGACGGGGACTCCGGGATTATATGAGCGACGGCAGTTTGGATGGGGTCTATGTCTGTGTAGTCCTGCGGTGTTGTGGTCCAGTCTACTGTTAGGCTTTCCACAACTGCGTACTTGCTGCTCAAGTTGACGTTCTTGACAATGTATGTTTTCCCCTGAGAAAGGAATATACCACCTTCGTATAGGGTAAACGTCGCGTGGTCCGGGTCCAAGGTTTCGATGATTTGGTTAGCACTGTTTGTGGTATTTATTACGGATATGTGTGTTTCCGGGTCAGGACCTTCGCGAATGGAGACGTGTTTGGATGGATAGGGAAGGTAGCGTTCATGGGGATGGTAGGATCCGGCGTTTTTCTGGGTTAGTTTGGATTTGGCGAGATCTTCGAGTTTGGATCCAAAGTATTGGGGGTCTTCTAGTAGGTTTATGGGGACTTCATGGGCAGCGCACTGGAGATGGCCTTCGAGGATTACGGGGTTCTCAAGGTCAACTTGGAGCTCGGCATTTGGTTTGGTGAATATCTCGCTAGGATTGTCCATGTAGAATTGATCCCGGGGGGTTGAACCTGCCACTAGGATTGAGAGGGAATCTTTATTTCTTCTCCCAGCTCGCCCACTTTGCTGGCGTAGGCTGGAGATTGAGTGTGGGAATCCGACCATGATAACGGCATCTTTCACGCACGTCAGCCCGAGCGAGGGGTTACTATCAGGGGGTAGATATACCTAAGCTGCCGATGTCCACTCCCAGTTCCAACGCACTTGTTGCTACGATACCTAGCAAATGCCCTTCAAACATTTCCTTCTCTATCTGCCTTCTATCTTGCGGGGTATATCCTCCTCTATAAGCCATAACTCTAGGCGCAACCTCTGGCCGATCCAATCTCACGAACTCACTCTTGACCTCCTTTATCAACAGTTCGCAAGCATTCCTCACTCTGCAGAAGGCAATTGCCCTGATACCACGCAATATCAACTGCGCAAATAATCTGGCGCTCTCCATGACCGGATCCACACGCCCGAGTGATAAATTCCCAGGGTCTCTATAGGGCGAATTCCAGCAAAGAAACTCTTTCCTACCAGCGGGAGATCCATCCACGTCAGTTAACTTAACGGAGTCGATTCCAAAGATAGTCCGCATGTGCTAATTGAATCAGCTATTATTTTATGCGACCAAAAGATAGGAACATTTACAGCTTCGGGATTGGCGACAGTGGCTGAACAAGATACGAATTGTACCTTGGCATTCCCGAATGAGGCACATACTCGTCGGAGCCTTCGCATGATGAACGCAATGTGAGATCCAAATGATCCATTATAAACATGTAGTTCTACCAACAAATCAGTCTCCCAAATTCACTTCATGTATTGTGGTGGAGGCACACACCATCAACAATCACGTATTTCAAGTTCTGGAGAAACTCCTTCCATATATCCTTATTTGGCAATATACTGCAATGTAACATATCTGGATTAGTGAATATTACTCTAGCTTCTTGTCGTATTCTATCCCTATTTTCCAGCTCTGTGTCTCCATCATAGGCATCAACCAATACTTCGCCGAGGACATCCGCCATATACCCCAACACTTCCATCAGACTCCTCTTCTGACCTTGCGCCAACGCCTTGGTCGGAAAAATTGCCATCGTCCTTGCACGGGCACTCTTTTCCATCCTATGCAGGATTGGGACCTGATAGATTAACGACTTCCCGGAAGAAGTAGACGTAGAAACAATAACATTATGTCCATCATATAAATTATTAATTGCTTCCACTTGATGGGTGTATAATCGAGTAACGTTGTATGCGGTATATAATGCGTTCACGAGTGCTTGTGAAAGCAGAAATTTGAGGTCCCCAAACGTGGCTTCCTGTGGAGGGATCACCCTATGCCCGTTCGGGACGATCTGTTCACGATAAAGGTCCAAACTTTTTATTTCCTCGATGATTTCCGCAATTGGCTTGCGTTCCTTGGGAATTTCGATATTACCTCTCGCGGACAGTGAATCCTGGGAGCTTGACTGAGGGTATCCCGGCAACCTAGGAATATGCTCTTGACACCCACTCACGAGGCATTCAACAGCGTCAGTCCCCTTCTCCGCACAACCCTTCAAAAATTTGTTCACCGCTGCAGCAAACTCCTCATTCCGTTTCCTAATAACTGCCAAAGCTGCCTTCTGAGAAAGCACCGGTGTCTTTCCGGCCTTCTGGCTAACTCCGCCATCCGGAAACTCCAGGAGCAAGACCATCCTCGGCGTCTCCTTCCCGTCTTCGTATATGTCCTTCGCCTGCCCCATAACGTGCACTTGCAACAACTCCTCATCAACATACGCAAACCGCAAACTCTTGGGTGCAAGAAACTTCATCTGTGCAACGTCCTCGACAGTCAATTCCTTCTTTGTCTGGCCCTCAACTGCAGATTTCAGCATATCGAAGGTCGTCGCGACGTGTTTACGTTGCGCACAGAAGGTGTATATGAGATTTAAGGCTTCGTGAAGTTTTTGGAGGCTCTTGAGGTGTGGTGGCCATGGAATTGGGATCGAAGTTGGTGTGGTTATTTCGATAGGCTCTTTTCGGGGCTTCTTTGCTGTGCTTGGTTTAGTCTTTGGGGTGCGTTTTCGCTTTATTTTGGGGTCCATTGTCCTTTGCGGTTCGAGTGGATAGCAGATACGGTAGGAGGTCGTGGTTGCAGGGTGGTCGGGGAGACGCGTTAAGTGGCAAGCAGACGTTTGCACGTGATTAAAGAATATTGCTTTTTTCAAGATTCCCATCTGATTAATATCAACCTAATATGCAATAAAATATCATATTTGCCAGAATCCCCCGTTCTTTACAAAATCTTACCGGTGCTTGAAAGCGCAGAATCAGAGCTTCAAACAAAGTGTATAGAATAGAAAATGCCATACCTCATAAAGCCCTATCCATTAGCTCACAATGGATACAACCCAATCTAACTTAACACGTGACGCTCGACTTGAGTGAGAGAGTTTCCCCGAGCGAGGGTATCATAGGTCACAGTCACTATATTATCATACTTGTGTTGCCCCCTAATTATACACTTATCGATAGTGCTGCAGGGTAGGTATGACAGGCTAAAATACCTAGAAATTGAGAGTTGTAAAGCTTCTAGTCTTGAGATCACATTACACTGTGGCTTGGTCCCGTGCAGTATCACCGACAGCCAATGAGCGATAAGGCATCGTTCTAGGTGTAAAACTGAGATACAGGCAATCTCTTGGTAAAGAGGAACAAGAAACCAGGAAGAGTCACAAATTAACGCCGCGCAGACAGAGAAGCACAGCCCTTCCCTCTCGAATCTCGTACCACCCACCCGCAGGCTTTGTATTTATTCCTGGGGTATGAGAATACCTTATGAAATATCACACCTGGCCCACGCAGTGGCCAAGGTGCCGAGAAAAATCCAACCCTTGTTCAATCAGCAAGAGCACAGGAGTTCAATAATAACTCACCGTGAGGGTAATTGAAACTATCCATCGCTCAGGGCAGGAGAATTAAGAAATTTGCACTGAGGGGATTAGGAAGTTGGGGACCTAGTCCTCCTCAGTAAGGTGGATCTGTCCTGCTGCGGGGAGGTAGAACCAGGCTCCAAATCAGACACCCATTATAAGAGCGAGGTCCGCGTTCGATGGGTAGTGGTTGCTTGTTATTATATTGATAAGTTTTGTTTTGTTTTGTTGAGTGTTTGGGTTTTTATGTCGTAACCTAGTGGTTGTATACAGAAGTTGTACCCGTGAAACAATTGAAGGATTTAACAAAAAAAAAGTTCGATGGGTAGTGAGTGGTAAGCAAAGAGAAAGCAAGACAAGGATTCAAAAAAAAAAGAAAAGAAAAGGAATCGTCTTCCCTTCCCTGGCTCGGAACAGCAACCGCAAACCCCGAATGCTATACAGACTCTCTAGTATCATACAAAACTGAGTGGATCCCTCGGTGAGGTTGTCTATTGGCTGCCAAACCACCCTTATAGTAGTGTTCGACAGGTAGATTCGCTGTATTTCCTCAGATGTCAGGTATGAATACTTGCCACCTTGCTAGTAAAGGGCATAAAATCTGCTCAACACTAAAACTGTTGCAGCAAAGCTCAAACCCCTCCAGGACTTAGCTATACTAAACAGTACCAATTGGCCCAAGCAATGTGTCGCCTCCAGGTAGAAAGGGAGGGTACCCGGAACACAATTCCTACCCGGTTCTAATTTTGAGGCCCTCTTCAGACAGAATTGGGCAATTCACATGATATCAGCAAGCATTAAGAACCCAGGCATTCCATGGGGACCCTATCATCAGTTATCATAATAAATCACTCGTGTCATTCTCCCTGGACAACCACCTTGATGCCTGCTTGAAAGTAGATCATAATACCCAAGTGAAATTATGATAAACTGAAAATATTTTGATACTGGCAAACCGACCATTCCCTACTCCTAATATTGCTATCGTGTTCTTATGAGTACCTGATTGCCCGTAAATCTTCGGTCGTCTATCTCAGCGGTGAGCATATCGTTCATGCACTTTGCCTGTGTGTCAAACATACATTTCCCCTTCCAATGCTAAAATTCATTTTTTCCCCATTTCTCTTAGTGGGGTATCGGCGTGCCGGCCGTGAGCTATTATCTATACACAACCGCCTCCCCGGGTTATGTTTTCTTCTCATGCTCTTGCGTCCCTCCTCACCTACCGGTGTATATATATTACCGGAGCGTTATTAAGATCGAGGTGTAACTAGTAAAGTGGTATAAGATGTTATCTCTAGTTATTCCAGCCTATCCTCTCCAGGATGCTAAGTGCAAACCCATAAACATAAGTCTTCCATAATTTCAAGGCGGTATTAAGAACCCCTTGCGTTTGATTTTGCCTCGGTTAATCGCTCGCGCAGTTTCACTCGTCTGATTATCCATCATCAGGTAAATCGTGCCCTATAATCAGTAGTATACGTGTACTCTCTCGGGGATCGCCTATTGTACTTCTTGTAGCCTTGATAGTGCAGTACCACTAGGACAAGATATAATTTTCCCCCGAGTGAAGGGTATGGCGGGCGCAATGCTGCTGCAGTGGTGGCAGGACCTAGTACTGCGGAATGTAGGAGCGAGTGCTACCATCGGTATTACTACAAGGCCACCATCAAAGACTAAACAGAATGGTATAGTATCATGAAAAAATAGGTACCAGGGGCCAGTCTCCTCTTGGAATTTCCAACAAGCTCGCACAGGATAATACTTACCGGATAAGACAATCCGACAACTTTTTTAGGGAACGCGTGCCCCTCACTTGGATTCACGGCACTCGCGATCACCCTTTGTCACTCGCTAGAAACCCGCCAGCAAGGTTGCTATAATACAAGTAGTCGTAACCTTCTAGGAAAAAACACATCAGAATGTACGAGTAATCAACGTAACTGAGTTGGTAATTACACCAGTGTCTAAAGAGGTATTGTGCGAGTTGTAGATGACATTCCACTACCTCCTCCCCGAATTTACCTCTACCACTCAATCAACACCACATCTCCCAGTGTACTCTAAATGGAAATGCCCTCCAGCCCCTTCAAAGGAAATTCTCCCGAGGACACAGAGCGCCGGCCACCGGACGCAGAACAAATACCCAGAGAGCCGGAACCGGGAGCAAGCACTGGGAGAGTACACGATGATCTACCAAGGTTATCAGATCTAACACTCAGCCCAAACCGAAGTGTAGATACTGAGGCTGGGGATGATGTTGGCTGTGGTGACGATGGTGGTGATGGCAGTGGTGACAGTGAGGACAAGGATTATCACAAGATACAAAACCTTTTCGAGTCCTCACTCGTTCTAAACTACATGTAGGCCTCACTCAAGAATTTCGGTGCTGCATTCTAATAACGAATAGGCTCTCTGGAAGTGCAGGTCCTACGCATCAAGTATGTTACCCTCAATTCAACTTCTTGTCCTGAACCAATTACCAACCCCAGTTCTAGATTTCAATAGAAACGATATCAGAACACGTAGGGGTCGAAAGGAGCGTCCTTGTCAAGGCCCTTGAAAAGTTCACTGTAGCCGATAGCGACCTTGACGACCTGGTGCGCTCCGGAAGCCCTCAAAAGGAAGTTGACAGAATCCGACAACTCGCGGGCCTGGCAGGAGTCACCTCCTGGGATACCATTCCATCTGAAGGAGGTCGGGAAGACCTACCCAGGTTACCAATTAACGTCATCTTAGAGCTGACGCTTGGGGATCCATGGGAGTGGATGGGACCTTTGAAAGAGCAGACATTTTACATAAGTGGAAGGATACAATTTTTGTGGGGCTGTGTGGAGGAGCTTCTCTCGCGTCGCCATAGGTTATTGCACTTTTCCGAGGCATTAGCGAAAAGAGACGAACTGAGGAACAATTTGATCAAGTTTGGTCTAGAACAGCTCGCCGCTAGCGAGATAAGCCGGAATACCCTCAAGATTCAGTGTTTCGAGACTCTAAACTTGGTATGCGTGGTCATAGAGGCGTTCATGGCGAAGATTGTGCAAGAGTGTAAGAAGGGGCATACCGGGGAAAGTGAGGAGGGTAAAGGAAGTGAAGTGAATGAAGAGAGTGGAGAGGGCGGAGAAAGCAGAGATACCACTGGCCCCCAATCACAATCTAATGGCTTCCAAGGAGAGAACACCCAACTGGCATAAAGGTAAATAAACCTGAAGGCGGATTCTGGCAGGCATGTGCGAAGGCCGCAGTCTAGCAGATAACACGGCCTCTCTAGCTTTGGGAATAACCCTTGCTAATGCTGTTAGTCACGGTTCTAAGAGTAAATGGGGATACGGAGGCTGGAAGCCTCCAGCAGGATACCGGGAATGGTAAAGCTGCATTCACTTCTACCGATGGTAGTAAACTTACTGTAGGGAAACATCGCTCTGGTGACTTCGTGGAAGGTATTCAAGGGTTGTATGATTATGTACTGTATATGAGCGGTTAAGAGGCCGAAAAGCTGTGTTTTGTTAATAGATACACCGGTCTTCCGGGAATCTGTCATTCAAATGTTCAAATCGAATCCATTGCTGCATGCTAAAATGTCTACAGAGCACTCTCTAAACAGATCACTTCCCGGAACCGCGCTCTATATAATGCACTAGGAAAGCAAATTGAAACAAATAGAAGTCTCTTTCAGAGCCGTTTGCACGGGGGTGAAATTGTGGGACGACTGACAGCGGGTGGAGGGGGAAGTAGTTTCCTAATCTCAGTTCTTACTGAATCATAGCACAAAACTATATTTGAGCAATATATAACTACTTCTTCCTCTGGATAGTTCTAATGCCGGAGGAAAGAAATAGTCCTTCTCGCTATGTCAATAGCCCCCTAGAAGTTCCTACTTAGGCAACCCAGGCCGCCGCCGGCCGCCGGTCGCCACCGCAAACGTTCATTTTAACCCCGATTATACTCGCGACTTACAGCAGAGGTTTGTGGTAAAACTTTATATTGCTCTGAAGTGGCGTGTTCGGTTGTCACCAAAACGCAACAATCAAGTTGTCATAACGAAATAAGTTATTGAGCTGACAAGTACGGTAGGTGGTTTTTTTAATAAAAGCTCCTGCCCCTCCAATGGGCAACACTATCCAGCGGCCGGTCCACACGGACCCACCCCTGATATATCCCGACTACGGCGTTTTATTTGGCCCTAAGCACTCACAAAACTATTGCCAGCCCCCTGTGTCAGATTCCCAATTTCCTCTAGTGCACCTCGCATTCCTGGAAACTCCTCAGCATAACCTCCGGTAAAAGTAGGTTTGCCTTCTCTACCCGCTTAAGCTTCACAACTTGACCAGAAACCAGGTCCTCATGAAGCTTAGGTTTAGCATCACCGGCTTTCAAGCCCTAGTTCCCGACATCTTCATATTTATTTTAACTCGCCGGGCCGGTATACATGAGCAACCCCTCTTAAGACGAGTCAAAGCTCACCCTGCCCAGGTTGAATTTCTTAAAGTGGGACACTAAGCGCCCACAAACGACGGCAGCATAGCGATTAATATTGCGGGCAAAAATTGCTATCAGCTGTCAACCATTGGCGGGGTTGTGGTGTTGATCACTGCTGGATTCTCCTCTCCTTCCCTTGCGAGATGCTCCCCTACCAATGGACAAAAACATGACCGTTACCAAAACTTCACGATGCCGCACCGCACCCAGCGCTTGAGTGTGCCCGTGTATGGGGGGTGGGTTAGTCGAACTTCTGGCTGGCTCGAGGATCTTCTTGACATACTCTTTTCCTTCACTGGAAATTGTCATACCTGTACCTGTCCCATTCAGCTGCATAGCATAACTCTGACAGACCAAACTAGAGTTTGACAGACTTGAATTCAGACACTGAGAGCAGTATAGACAATATATATTCCGGGACAACAGGTACAAATCCAGCACATGCTAGCTTGATAAAAGATTTAATACGAGCAACCATCTTGAACGCTATAAAACCCATGCGACCTAATGATAGCTTGAAAGATGGAACCATCATAAACATTGAAATCACCGGTAATACTGCCCCTACGATCCGCCTTCTATTTCAGCGCCAAGTTTTCCGTGATGAAACTCGAGTTCGGATTTATGAGGGTTGGTACAACCTTTGTAGTGGTAAGCTTTGTACGAAGGGTGTATGGAACGTCTAGTCCATGGAGCAAGGCCTGACTCCAGGAGCCTCTTTCCGGTCCCAAACTAGTCGAGTATGATACTCGTATAGCACCGTTTTGAGGCACTTGGAGCATCAACCACTGACCAGCCGAGTGATGCTCCATGAGAGTTCTTACCACGTGATGACGTACCTACCGTTCGACACCTCACATAAAAACCGCTACGGCTCGAAACACTCGCGACACAATAACTTATCCTCAAACCAAGCCTCAACTGTACGAGTGCTCGAGCACCTTGTTCACCCTCCAACCAACCACCACCACAAGCATCAGCAATGACCAACATCCCCACAAAAACCATCCTCGTAACAACCGGCGCCACATCTCCCTTCCCATCACTCCTTTCAGCAGCCCTCTCAGCCCCATTCCTGGCCACCGTCCAGTCCCTCGGCTACTCGAACCTCCGCGTCCAATACGGCGACTGCGAAAAGCTCTTTCGGGCACTCTCCACCGCGGCGCTCCCGTCCTGCGGTAGCATCGAGCTCACCGGCTTCGGCTTCACGGACGACCTCCGCACAGAGGTTACGCATGCGGATCTGGTAATTTCGCATGCTGGGAGTGGGAGTATTCTCGATGCGCTGAGGTTTCAGAAACGGCTGGTTGTCGTGGCCAATAGTGCGCTTATGGATAATCATCAGAAGGAGTTGGCGGAGGAGCTTGGTGGGGTGGGGTATTTGGTTGAGGGGTTTGTGGAGTAAGTTTTATTTTTATTGTATCTTTATTTTGGTTTTGTTTTTATTTCTTGTGGGGCTGGGCGGGGTTTGCTATGCTGGAAGGGATGTTGGGGAGAACTGACTGATGGCGGCATTTCCCACTAGAAATCTTCATGAGGCTGTCACAAAGGCGGAGAGTTTCGAGTTTAAACATTTCCCTGCCAGTGGCAGTGAGAAGTTTTGCAGTATCCTAGATGAGGAGGTTGGGCTTAATCTTGATTGATTTATTCGGTTCCCGGCGGATGAACTAGCGGTTTCTTTGTGCCAGCTCATCTTTATGTTCATGTTAACATTAGATGCCCGGCTTCATATCACCCCCTAACCTGATAAAAAGCTAAACTCATGATATATCATACTGAAATCGAAACCACCGGGTAGGTTACTGGGCCGTGGTTGAGAGATAAGAGGTATAAATACAAGATTTTAAAGAATCAAAAATGGTATAAGAAATAAAAAATGCTCTCAAGTACTCTTGCAGTCCCAACCCACCCCGTTCGTGTCGCATATTGGAAGGCCAATATAACCGAATCCTTAAACACTCCTTACCCTACAATAGTAACAGATCTCCACCCTGTTGGGGAGAATATATAGGTTGGGGCGCATTCTGATTGACGACTAGATTGGAGGTTAGCACTAATTCGAGCAAAGATGGAAGAGGAAAACAAACCATATTGTCCACCACCAGCTACTGGCCCTCCGCTGACCGCAAACGGGTTTGACTCTGACCCTCCTCCGCTCCCGGAAAAGTAGTCATCTGCGGCATCAACTGCCGCCGCGAGATCACCGCCAAGCAGATTTCCCATACCCTCCTCTGAAGTCCTCTGTTCCACTGGCTGCTGCTGCTGCTGATGTTCGGGTCGAAGCGCTCTTCTATGTGCCTGTTCAGCAATTGCTGTTGGAAGTGTGTGCCTCTGTAGAGCCGGGCTGTCCGCCAATCTCTTTGGACGGGCAGTACGGAACACCTGATTAACAGGTTTGAGATAGACCGTTGCTAGAGTTCCCACGTTCAAACACATTTCCTCAAGAGTCGTGGGGTCCAGTTTTTCAGTCTCCGCTGTGATGGGCGGCTTCTCACCCATCACTATCTTCTTTGCTGTTGCAGGGTCCGCTGAGAGTAGCCGCCAGTACATGTAGCCTCTGTCACGAAGATCGGGATTATCTGTTTCCTCAGTCGCCCATTTGAGAACTTTTGGTACCAGATCCTGTCCCTTTGTTGGGCGTTGGATGAAAAGTTTTACAGTAGCTGTCAGCAGCGCAAGCTGAACTTCCACCGGCTCGTCCTGGAAGGAAAAGAGGAAGTCTTCAAGAAGAACATCACTGTTCTCAATTCTGTCCGCGTATTGGCCAATAACCCAGATCATGGCGGCTTTGGCTTCTGGCTCGTCCAGAGAATCGAGATTCTCACAAAGTGTTGAAATTATGGATTCGTATTGATTGGGGTACTTGCGGAAGATATTCCGGATTACTACGGTAGCCTCTTGCACAATATAGGAGACTTTTGTTGAGACAAGCTCGAGGAGAGTATTGATGCATTGGCGAGCAGCCGGTTCGATCTTAATGGCCAATTTTCCGATCGCTCTGACCGATTTGCGGACGAAATGAACGTCAATCTCGGTGGCATATCTGTGGCCGTTGATTTAACATCACTCTAAGATGAAGCGATTAGGTGGGCAAAAGGAGATACTTACTCCCGCAATTCTGTTAGAACCTCCTCGATGTTATCCTCGTTCGCCAACATAAATATCAGCTCCAATTTAGTGACCTTAACATAGATAGGATCGTTGTATTTGCAGAAAAATACTCTGATATCATTTCTGAGTACTTCTGGCCGCCGCTGTAATATTAGTAAGGCATTTCTTAGTGCGAGGTATTGTACTTCGGGTCCTTTCGCCAATAAAGTAACAAGTGGTGGTGATAGCTTTCGGCAGAGGGTTGAAATCTCCTTTTGATCTGCAATGTAATTCATCAAGTAGAGAATCACACGGATACAAGTAAGAACTACAGCAGAGTTAGAGTGTTGCAGTCGAGGTGAGATACGCTCAGCCATTATGACCGCTTCGGTAGTTTCTTGAGGAACGTAGGCCATTAGTGCTTCTAGGATATATGTTTGGCCCCATCTAAGAAAGTCAGCACTTTCCCTGACATCAAGAATACAAAGCCAAGGCAAGCGGCACTATAAGACTCAACATCACGGGCCACATACTCTGAGCAATCTGGTAGAATCTGAACGATTTTACTCGCATTCGTGTGATCAATTGTGAGTTTTATACTCTCATTCCTCTCCCAGATATCCATCAATGCCACCAAAGCACTAGCAACAACTGTCGGATTATCGTCCTTCAAAAGCCCATTCAACCCCTCAATTAACCCTTGCTCGTTCCCGCCCCCACTACCCTCTACCAGGTCTCTATCGTGGTCGTAAAGCTTCGCAACACAAAATGCTGCCGTCTTTCGGACGTAGGGATCGGGGTCACGGAGGAGGTGTCGAAGCGGGGCAACCGTAGCTTCGACGAATTGAGGAACGTGGATGTAGGACATTGTCCGTAGCGCCAAAGCTCGCACAAGTGGATTGTGGTCATCCATATCCTAAATGGGTCAGTCGAGAGGTAAAAGGTGCGATAATCGGTGACCAAGGTTGCGGGAATAGTACTCTGATCAGGATTGGAAGCGCGCGCTGAGCCATCTCGGGTTTCATTCGACCGTAGTTTACCAAGAAGAGGAAACACCTGCGATTCACGCTACCATATCAGCAATTCTACTCGCAAACCCTCCAGCCTCAAGCTCGCACGCTAGCTGGGAAGGGGTCTCGAACATCTTCTTGATCTCCAAGGCTTGAATCTCCATGCAGTTGATTATGTCTGGAAACAATGCTGCCATATCATTGTTGCTCATAGTCATATTGGCCACAATCTTCTTGAGAGTAATCTTTTTTTTGGCGAAATTTTTGTCTTTCTTATCACTGTTGAGTTCAGCGCGGAGCTCGGCGACCTTGCCCTACAATTCCCGATGTTAGAAGGTACGCTTCAGAGCACACTGAGAGAGTGGAGCGTACCCGCGCAAAAAAACGAGCATCACCTCCGCTAGCCATTACAAAAAATGATGGAGTAGGGGGCCCAGGGGAGTATCAGTAAGGGGCTATTATGGAGAAGATGTGGGGGTGAGAGAGACACAGATACCGGTAATATTTTAGTGAAGGGTGAGTTTGGGGGAGCTTCAGTTGCCATCCTGGCGGAAGGGGTTGATTAGTCAGCGGGTGCAGCCGAACCAAACACCATTTCTTTGCTTTTGACCTCAACCCTCTGCTCATCGTCCCATCTCGCTCTGACAACCCAACTCCTTACTTGGAACAAACTTCGCCATCAAGGCACCCGTTCACGATACCGACTTATCTCCTCCTTTCGGAATAATTCACCATCAAGCAATAACTATGGCACCTCACGGCCCACCTCGTCTTCCCCCCCCGCCCCCCCCCCAATGGGTGATTGACCTGAACAACCCTCCGTCCTCTCGTCCTAGGCCTAATCCCTCCATTCCCGACCCCCCCGGCTTCTCTCAGGGCTCCACCGGCAAAGTCTGCTTCATGTACTGCACTAATTC
>PYWC01000063.1:595750-624570 GCA_003182015.1 Tuber magnatum
GCCGCCGAAGCCGCCTTCCGGATGGACGGGGAGACGGCCAGCGTCACTTGATTGAATGTCGCTCCATTCTACTCTCGTTAGCTACGTCTCGTAATACAGGTTGCAGGCGTGAGACGGACCTTTCAGGTCCTGACCGGCGCAGAAAGCTTTCCTCTTGCCTTGGGGACTTCCTGTGACCACTGCGCAGCGGAGTGATGGCTCATCGTCGTACCAGCGCCACACTCGTGACATTTCGTTGTGGGTTTGGGTGTTTACGCAGTTCATTGCCTGCGGGCGATTGATCGTTACAATGAGGATGTGGGGTGATGGGAAGGTTAGGGCGAGGTTATTTGCGGGGGGTGGAGGTGTGCGAAACATTTTTGCTCGAGTGCTGTGTTTTGAAGTGGTTTGCGTTGGCACCGGTACAGTGCCGGTACAACGGTTAAGGGATACCGATAGGGAGATGCTGATGGGTACTGTGATTGGACCAAGTGCTATGTCGTTGTAGTTGCCTCCAATGGTAAGGTTTGGCGTTTTTTTCTTTTTCTCTGTCTGCCGAGTAGCTCATCCGCCCCTTTTCCACAGTAGGGACTTTTGGATTACATAGCACATGGTCCAACTACGGTATTCGAGTTTCTGCGGTATGATGAGGCCGTTGAGATTGATTTCCGGAGATTTTATTCATCTGCCGTACCGGTAGGGTCCGGATTTATAGAATGTGGGGGGAGCCGAGGTTGGATTTACCTCGGCACAAAGTCGCTAGTCCCCCTTTCCGCATGCAGGGACGGGAGGGTTCCCGTAAGATGCGAGCTCCCCCGATACCGTACCCGTAGCCCACCCCCAAAGATCGATAGCTCTGCGCTCAGAGCACTTGTGCAGTATGGTGCCGATATTCTCCTCAAGAACCTGGGACTTCGATTCACCTCAGTTGTGCTATCCCTTACCGATAGTCCATCTTGCACAGTACCCAGGAGATCTGGTAAGGAGAACAACGAGATCCGGAAAGCATTCCTCCCTCACTGGGGATAAATCACCAGAGCGTATCGAACTGAGAGCTATTCCACCAATTCGTTGGGCGCTGACAGACTAAGGGATTGGGTCTGCGAGTGGGCGGCCCAATAGTAGCTGCCAGCTGCGGATGCACCGTACTCACGGAAACCTAGAAAGTATCACCAGGTACGACACCTGCAGGAAGAACAAATTTTTTTTTTCATTGCCCCTGAAGGGGAGAAGGCCAAAATGTTATTATCAATGTGACCAATTGCTTGCGGAGGCCTTGTAGCCCTTGGTTAGGAGATCTAGTCCAGCCTATATGTAGTATCATACCAGCACCGAAGCACGATGGACAAATGCTTTATACTGCGGATGTTCGGTCGATTGGCTGTCGGGCTAGTGTGGGTCGAGGGAGAACATATGACAGGAGGAAACAGCAGTATCGTACAAAAAAATTGATATAATAATATTATTATTTAACGGACAGAGAAGGAGGATGAAGAGGAAAGCCCAAAATTGCCGGTACTGTACCCTAAGTGATCACGCTCGCCCTGGTGTGGTTGGGACGTGGGATCGAGGAGGTGACGAAGTTACAGTGCCGTGAGTGCTCTAAGGGCTACCGCGAGCTGCACCACTCACCTTGGCAACCTCTCTGTTGTGCAAAACAAACAAACACCCATGTCCAAAAAAAAAGAAAAAAAGAAAGTCCTCAAAAACAACCTCCCTACAACAGAAGCCCATCCGCCCGCACTTCCGCTCTTCATCCCATCCTACCGTATTCCCATTTCCATCCCACTTCCGGTCAACTTGCCCCTCCATCCTATTTTCTCTTTACCCCCTCGAATACCAAACCATACCCGCACACAACGAACGAACTCAAAACATGGTGAGCAAAAAACCTCTTTCTTTGGGGCCCATGTTACAGCAAAACAGTAGAGCGAAGGAAAGGAAGAACGGGAGAAAAAAACTAACGTAGTCAACCCCCTTACAAAGGCAACAACAAATTACAAGGAAGCCTTCGCTCTCTTTGACAAGCGTGGGAACGGACGTATCCCGTTAAGCTCCTTGGGTGACCTTCTTAGAGCCTGCGGACAGAACCCCACAAACGCAGAGGTTGACGATCTAATCCACAACTCTGCACCCAAAGGCGACCGCAAGTACCCCCCTCCCTTTAAAAACTGGCAGCTAATATCTGGCTACAAATATAGTGGATTTTGAGTCGTTCCTGAAAATCCTGAATCGTCCGAATGGATTCCGTCATCCGGGGGAACCGGATGAGTTTGTTAGGGGGTTTCAAGTATTTGATAAAGACTGCACAGGGTACATTGGAGTCGGGGAGTTGCGATACGGTATGCTTCTTTCTCCTTCTTTTCTTCCCGATATTCCCCCTGTGTATTATGAGCTGGTTGCTAATACAGTGGTGGATAGTTCTCACTTCTCTTGGGGAGAAGCTCACCAATGAGGAGGTTAATGAGTTACTCAAGGGCATGAACATTCATGGCGATCAGGTTAACTACACTGGTATATATCCCCCTCTGTGTCGGCCTCGAGTGTGTTTGAGGCTAATATCAAAATAGATTTCGTCAAGATGATTCTCGCAAATTGATTTTCTTTTGTTTTTGGATGATGAGCATGTCTGGATGAGGGGATAAGCATTGCAGGGAAATGGCGCAAAGATTCCCCTTTTAGTTTTATGATACATCCTTCTACCCTGTCCTTTTATTATTATTATTACTGCTGCTGCTGCTACAATGGAATTCTCTTGCGAAATACCGGACCAACGGGTCATCTGCAAATAAGCTCTTGGGCGGGATCAAGTCGATTCATCACATCATCACCGGGTGACTTTTTTGTAGCTTTTCACGCGGTCATTATTTCTTGCACCAGAACCACCCATGCAAAGAGACCAACAGTCTATAGATGATACCAAAGACATGCGTGACCCCTACATTATATACCGCATGGCGCAGGAAAGAAGCTAAATAGGAAACCAATTTTTTGGCAAACTGCCCAACTAAAGCTTGTACTCCACCTTGCTCGCACCAGACATCTCCTTGAACTTGTTGATAAGTGTATTGGTGGAACCGTCGTGTCCGGATACATCTCCGGGCTTCTCGAGCTCGGAGCCAATTTTCTCTGTCCATAATGTCAATCACCATTTCTCACTTTCACTAGAATGGTGAACTCTTACTCGCAAGGGACTTGCCCAATTCGACGCCCCATTGGTCGAACGAGTTGATGTTCCAGATGGCACCTTCGGTGAAGGTAAGGTGCTCATAGTAGGCGATCAAGGCACCCAGAGCCCCCGGGGTGATCTTTTGGACTAGTATGGCGGTGGTTGGGCGATCGCCACGGAATACCTTGTGGTTCTTGAGTCTCTCGGGGGTACCCTCTGCAAGAACTTGTCCTTCATCCTTTCCGACCATGAGGGCCTCGGCCTGCGCAAAAAAATTGGAGGCCAACATTCTTATTCCCAGGTTAGCTGGCGCCAGCACTGGGGAAGAAGGTGTTTACTTGCAATTGATGCTTGTTGTCTGGTGCGACAGGGTTGTGAGACTCCGCGGCCAGAATGAAGTCAGTAGGAATGAATTTTGTTCCTTGATGAAGGAGCTGGTAGAAAGAGTGCTGGGCATTGGTAGCTGGCTCCCCGAACAAGATGGCGCCAGTAGTGTAATCTACGATGCTACCATCACGAGTAACAGACTTTCCATTCGACTCCATGGACAACTGCTGGAGGTACGCAGGGAAGCGGTGAAGGTATTGGTCGAATCTGCTCAAAACTGTTTAGTATAATTATATATAAGTGCTGCTCATGAGGGTAAACCCACGGAGAGACCAAGTGAGTTTGGGCATTGAAGAAATTACTATACCAAACGCTCAGAAGACCCCCAATAATAGGGATATTCTCTTCCAAAGGCTTGCTCAGGAAGTGATTATCGATAGCGTGAGCACCAGCAAGGAACTCATGGAATCTATCATATCCAATGTAAAGAGCAACACTCAACCCAATTGCCGACCAAACAGAGTATCTCCCGCCAACCCACGACTCAAACCCGAACATGTTCTGGGCGTTAATTCCAAATTTGGTGACCTCCGCCTCATTGGTAGAGAGAGCGACAAAGTGCTTTGCAATGGCAGATCTATCCCCGTCGATACCCTTCTGCTTCAAGAACCACTCTTTTGCCGTGTTTGCGTTTGTACAAGTTTCGGCGGTAGTAAAGGTTTTTGAAGCAACTAGGAATAGTGTCGACTCCGCGTCGCAAGATTTGAGGGCTTCGGTGATGTGGGTACCATCAATATTTGACACAAAATGCAAAGTCAAGTCAGGGTGTCCGTAAGGCCTTAGGGCCTCTGTAACCATGACTGGCCCACTACACCATTGTTAATGCTCAAGCTTGTCAAGAATGGCAGAAGAATCTCACAGATCGGAGCCACCGATTCCAATATTTACAATGCTCTTGATGCGCTGACCGGTATGCCCCTTCCACTCACCGCTGCGAACCTGCTCCGAGAACTCCTTCATATGCTCTAGTACGGAGTTGACACCCTCAACAACGCTCTTACCATCAACCTCCATAGTCTTGTTCGAAACATTGCGCAAAGCCATATGGTATACAGCTCTCTCCTCGGTAAAGTTGACCTTCTCGCCCCTAAACATTCTGTCGCGGAGCCCTTCGACATCGGCCTCCTTAGCTAGTTTGACCAGGAGTCCAAGTGTCTCCTCTGTGAGGAAATTCTTGCTGAAGTCGAAGTAAATCTCGTTTCCATCGGCATCATTAAGGAACGAACGAGAGAACTTCTCGGCCCTCTTGGGGTCCTGGGCAAACAGATCCGACAAGTGCAATGTCCTGACGGTATGATAATGATCCTGGAGAGTCTTCCAGGCAGGCAATTCCGATGCAAGACTGAAAGGCATGGCTTGTTCCTGCTTCCGAACAGTTAACGGAACATTCCCACATGAAGCATTCAGGCCGAGAAAAGCAAGCAAAAAACATATCCCCACCATCCGTCCAAAAGTGCAATAAAAATGGGATACCCCCATCGTGCAAGATGGGGAAACGGATGAGCGGGGAAACGGAGCGGGGTACATCTCGAGCTCAAAAGGTCCATTTGTGATAAAAATAGGGAAACAAAACTGGGGGCAAAAATTACGGAAACGATAGGAGAATGACAACGTACCTTGATCTATCAAAATAGTAGTCTTTCCTACACAAAGGGAAGTAGTGATGATTCCAGGGACCGATCGTTTTCACCTGCTTCGATAGAGCAACTGTTTTCGATGGTTAACGCAATGAACGATAGCAACAAATTTAGGGTGGAAAGAGCAGAAGCGGAAGTTTATGTTGCGTCTGACCAGACACGAGAGCAAGCAAACCAAACCAAAATCAAATGTTTGGAGGGGCGCCCATTGCCTGACGTATGCACGGATAAACAAAATGAGGGGCCACCACCAACACCAGCACCACTGCGCGATTTTCAGTCTAGCACCGAAGGTTCCCCGATAGCAAGAAGCAATGCTAAATTCCCGACATGGCCTGCCCTGCAATGCAATCGTAAGGAAGAAAGAGAAAAAAAAGATGGGCACTTTTCCGTCCCACCGTTTTTGTTGCACACATCTGGTTGGCTCTGGCTCCGGGATAGTAGATTTCGGAGAGTGGGGGGATAATCAATCAATTTGGTAGCGCCGGCACAATAGAAGTACCGCACAGCACAGTGCTGTACATGGCACCATGGAGCCCGATAACGCCCGGGCTCCATGCATGTGGTTTGTTCTCGTGGCTTCTATGCTGCTGGAGGACTGTGCTTGTCTGGTTTTCATTGGGCCAGCGCTTCAACCAGCATGATCCGGTAGTGTATGGCTTCATGGGCTATCAATCGGATGCTTCATGATACTTGCCCCTCCTTTGCCGGGTTTGCGTTGAAGTTTGGGTGGTCCCGGGCTCCTGACTGCGCTACGACGCGGTCGTGACATAAATGGTCACTACCGGGTAAAACTAGTGGTGGTGGTGGCTTCACGGATTTAGGAATAAGTTACTGAATGATCGTGTCCAAAGGGTTACCGTTGCCTGCATCACTTTATTCGGCTGATGATAGAATTATGGTGCTGTGTCGTATATGGGTCCCCGAGGAAATATCACATAACAGGCCAGGTCCAGTCATAGTATTGGAAATTTAGCAATACGCCATTGTGTAAAACTATCTGTAGATCCAGATTGACAACAGTTTGACTGGTAATACCGTACATACCCAAGTTTACTAGCCAACTGAAAACGCTCCCACAGTGTGCAATGAAACCCTCAGTAAAGGGGTGAGAACAAAACCCAAGATTCCAACCACGAATGCTATTTTATTATAATTATTACTACCACTACTTCCGCCCTTTGTATTCAACCCAGAGCGAATCCACAGTCTGAAATACGGTCGTAATGCCTCTCTGCTCCTCCTCACTGAGGCCCCTCTTACCCCATCTCTGTTGGGCCTTGTCGGGATGCCATCGGATTCTCTCAACCTTCAAAACGTCTAGAAGGCTCTCATCTTCGCTTAGACATTGCCTGATATTCGTGTAGAACCGCTCCAGAGACACCTTCTCGATATCCCTCAATTCCCCGGACTCAACCGGCCAAGGAATATCCCCATCCACCTTGCCAGCCAAGATCTCCCTCCATTGGTCGAGGTATCCTTTCCACTGTTTCTCAGCCCAGGCTTTATCCTTGAGCCTTCTTCGGGCCTTCTCCTGCCGGCATCTGGAGCGCTCTCCCTCCTCCCACATCTTCTGCTCCTCCTTACCCCGCTGTCTTCTGGCCCTCCTCGCTTCTTCCCGTCTGATTCTCTCCTCGATAATGTGCTCGTGTGTCTTTTCCCACATCCTGGATCGTACATATTCTGCGTACTCCTCATCCGTCATCCTCTCCAGCTCCCCGTGGCCGTTAGGGCGGGGGTAGATATTGATCGGTTGACCGTAGACCCCCTCCCAGAACGCAGCACCTTCGTCATCCGCCATAGCATCGAATAGTGATTCTCGAAACGCATCATCTGCAGTAGCGAAGTTTGCTGAAGCTAGATTGGGTATATATGTGTCGTCGTACTCGGCTGGGTCGTCATCCAGAGGCTTATGATGTGAGTGTTTGCAGCGGCTTGAGAGATGAGACCGTGGGTGCGATGAGGGTCTACGATGGTGATGTGAACCCTTCTGGTGCTTCCTTTTGAACCTGAATTTGGACTTTCGGGGTCGGGACGGGTCGTCTGGCTTTGGCTCTGGAGCTCTATCCTCTTTCTCCGGCGGGGGTGAAGCTCCTGCTGACCCCGACTTTGTTTCTAGAGGAGGGGCGGGGGACTTGTTTGTCCTCGGGGGAGCGGAATCTTGTGTAAGGCCATGGAGGACTCCTAGTCGGTCGTTGCTAACTTCGAAGGGGCGCATATTAGAGTTAGAGTTGGTTAAGGTTGAGTGACAAAGTGTGGGCTGGATTCTTGTACTCGAGTACAGCAGGCCAGTTGATTCGAGGGAGTGTCATTGTGTAAGCCAAGACATCATTTTTGGGCGGCAACTTGGCTTCCCACGTGATGCGGCTCGGCCTTCGCATCGAATAGAGGGGGCTCCCAATGCTTTCTCCTGCACCCTCCCCAACCCACAGTACAAGTGCTGTCAACCTAGAAGCTCACTCAAACCGATACCACGATGTCGGCAGCAGATGACCCATTCGCCTGTCGGCTTTCCTTCACAAAGCTCCTTTCCCGGCTAAATGCCTCCGCCGGAGCTTCAAAGCAATGCGCTCAATTCGCTCTCCGCAACCGCGAACTAGATGAGGACCTATTCAGCGTGATACTGGAGCAGCTTCAATCGGTACTTCGACCCTATCAAGCTAAAGAGAGAATAATAACAACAGAAACTAGGAGGAGATCACAATGAATACGCGCGTCAACATGCTCTACTTTATAGAGGTCCTATGCGAACACTCCGTGAAAGCAGACTATAGTGGCTACACCGACATGATTCAACGGGACATTCTGCAAGTGGTTGATGCTGTTGTTCCGAACGACCCCGAGGGGGCAGCAAATGTTGGTACTGTTAGGAAGGTTATGCAGAACCTACGGAGTAAGGGGTTTGTGAATGAAATGTCTATGGAGGAGATTACTGCTCTGTTAGCAGAGAGGGAGAGGGAGCACAGGTAACTCTTGGGATTCCAGTGAGAGTTGGGATTACGTGCTGATGATCGGTAGAGAATCTGTTGCCTCGCCAGAAGAGAGTGTCTACGATGACGACGACGAAGAGCCCGGTAATGAAGGTAGAAATATCAAACGCAAGTTTGATGACTCGGTTATACAACAGCGGATGGAGGAAGATAGAGAACGGGTATGTAGATGCCATTTGTTTACGAAATGGGCTACTCCCTATACTAACTGCGAGACAGCATAAACGGCTCAGAGAAAATATCTGGGCTATTCCATTTTCGGGAGATGGCCTTCCGAATCCCGAATTCGAAAAGGCTTGGGATCAGGTTAGCGACCTCAATGAGGATGACTATGAGATTATGAGGGAAGAGAATCAGATACTGGCGGCATCAATTGTATGACCTCGTGGGTGTTCAGGCACAAGTTCATAAAAGGCTGGCGTTCCGGAATTTCGTACTGTTCGAAAGGGTATTTTCATAACTACCGTAGTGGTGATATAACACCACAAATGTCCATAACATTGCAACTTTATAAAATAATTTATACAGAAATAAGAAAAAGGGATTGTAAAAATGCATTTTTACAGAGACCGTGAATCTTATCTGGTGATTCATCTGAATATACACACACTCCCGCGCAATAGTTTCCACAAAGCATCCCGCCGGTAATTATACCGGTATATCCCCCCGCTCTAAAATCTCCCCAATATCCCTCACTCTAAAGCAGCCACAGCGCCCAGGTCGTTTAGGACCTTCTGTATCTTCTCCGCCTCCTCCTTGACAAGGCCCTCCTTCAGCATCTTCGGCACGCTCTCCACAAACTTCTTTGAATCCACCAGCGACAACCCCAGCAAACTCTTGACTTCCTTGATGATCTTCGGCTTGGCACCAGGGTTGAAAGAGACGAGCTTGATATTGAACATTGTCTTCTCCTGTACCGGTTCAGCCGCGGCTTCTTCTTCTACGGCCGCAGCGGGCGCAGCGATTGCTGGACCTGCGCTGAATGATTGGAGAGCGACATCGGGGATGTTCAAGCGGGACTGACATAACAAGCTTATCCATTAATACGTATGTCGGAGCGGATGACAATGCGGGAGGGACAGGCGAACCTTCAAGAGAGAAACCAAATCCGCTGTCTCCATGAGCGTCAAGCCGGAGATCTGGTCGACGATTCCGGAAACCTTAGGATTTGTAGCCGCAGTGGTGGAATTCCATCGCCGGGCGGGTGCGTAAACCACCGGTTGGGAAAGTCTCAGACTAGAGGAGGAGGAAGAGCGTGCTGCTCTAGCACAACATCTCGACACGAGGGCCATTTGTGTTTTTTTTTTCGGAGGTATGTGGTTTTCGCCAAACTAAAATTGGGGACGATAGGGGAGGGGGGGTGGACTGGCTGGTGGGGTGGATTTCAATGTTGAAACAATATTCTTGGTTGCACGAATGAGAGTTCAGGGTTTGTGCTGAGTCAGCGGGGTATCATAGATGGGTGGTGGCCGTGCCAAGACTTCCGGGGTTTCTGGAGCTCTCTGTACAAGTAAATTTACCTTGGGCGTTTCTTTATGGCCTGAAGCCACAGGAAAGTTTGAACTTCTCTTCTCCCAAACACACGCACTATCAGCAGTCAACACACCACGCTCAAACTTTTTGACTCTTATCGTTGGACTGAATTTCTGTTTCTCTCTACGATGTCTGACGCTGGCACTCCCCCACCTACCACCAGCGGCCGCCGTGAGAAGGTTGCCTTCCGCTTCTGTCGTGAATGGTATGAGCGTTCTTATGTTTGGTTGGCGTGGAAACGTTTTATTAACTCGACCGCAACAGCTCCAACATGCTATACCCTCATGAGGTCTGTATTGGCCACTAGTATATGGCCGGGGCGAAGATATTAACAAGCCGCTTTAAGGACCGCATCAACAACACCCTCATGTATCGTTGCCGCACCTGTCAGGCCACGGAGAGCGCGTCGAACAACTGTGTCTTTAGGAATACCCTCGGAGGGTCTACGGGTGAAACTGCTGGTGTGACTACGGATGTTGGATCTGATCCTACTGTATGTCTTCCGGGCGATCTGCTAGGGATGCAGGGAGTGGGTATGGGGTACTGATAAACCAATAGTTGCCGAGGTCCATGAAGCCATGTCCAAAGTGTGGGGAGAACGAATGTGTCTTCTTCCAGAGTCAGCAGAGAACTGAGGATACCAAGATGGCAAGGCTACTTTTTTCTCGCTGAATGGCAAGTGAACCGGATCGTCGGCTAACGCTGCGCAGAGATTGTTCCATGTTTGCTGCTCCTGCGGCACTATTCATTAAATACCATGGCCGTGTTGTAGAATGGTGGCGGGTTCATGTTTTCCTTCACTGTTCGAGGTCCGCCGTATGACGGGGAGATAATTCGATAGAAGTTCTTTGCACCTGTACTCCATTTTTCATACTTTAATGCAAATAGAAAGTTCAACTTTGTGTGCACACGAGTTTTGTTTTGACAAATTTATACATAGGCCGGAGCAAGGGATAAAATCTTTGACCACTTCTTTTTCTTGAGTTCGCGCCCAACGACACCTATATCCATAATCAGCCATCCCTTCCCACCTTATATGTAGCTCCAGGGAATTTGTGGGCTCACCGCTCAATCTGGTCCCCAGTGGATCGCCGGTCTTGTTGATAAGTACGCAGGCGTTATCGTCAAATCGAATATAACTCCCGTCAGCCCTTCGATATTCCTTCTTTGTCCGAACAACTACCGCATGAGAGATATCTCCTCGTCGAACTTTCACAGCGGCCTGGGCAGCGGCAGAAAGATCGTGACCCAGGGATCGTTGTTTCTGGATGACGACTACTATTTTATCGCCTATTCCACAGCTTTAGCAATCATGCGCAAAGGGCCGCAGCGGAACACCAGTGGATTGGTGGCGGCGATGGCGGTAAGCGTGCACATACCAACAGTAGCAGGCCTTTTCTTCCCGAGCACTTGAACACACTCAACTAGCGCAGCACCGGAATTGTCGATGCAATTCAGCATCGACTACCGTGGGAAACACAAAGACATATCAGCCCAGCATTTGAATAAGCGGTGCAAGAGGCGTAAAAACAAACCTTTAATTGAATCATTGTTGTTGTGGGGGCGTGGTTTATGGGAAAGATGTGGTGTGGAACTTTCCTGAAAACGAATACGGTAGCCGTTTCTTGCTTCCGGACCCTAACCCACCAGTGGGGGTCGGGAAAAGAGGAACCGATAACCAAACTATAAATTTATGCCTTATGATACTGATCCTCCCTGCCCCCCCCCCCCAAAGCGAAAAAAGGTGGGAGACCCTGAGTAAAACTGCAGGGAACGAAGTTCCATTGTTTTCTTTTCTTTCAGTGTATATACTGGAACCTGCCCTGCTCATATCTCACATCCCACGCCTTAACTCTGCATCTGTCGTTTCACACGCTCCACTCCTCATATATAATACGATAATTATTAGCGCCGCAATGGTTGGCGTAGTTGGTTCTTCGATTCCGGAGAACACTCCACATGTATGAACTTACTCTCCGATACCAAACACAAACGACTAACATTTGACGGCAAAAACCAAAAAAATAGGCAGTGAGCGTTTCACTACCAACATGGAAATCCATCGTCGGGTACGAAGAAGGAGCAGAATGGGTAATCAGCAAGATGAAAACCGGCTATCCGCGCTTCTTCATTCACAAGTCCATACAAAAGCTCGCGAGCACGATACTCTCCAAGTTCGGCCAACCCGGGGAAGAAGCAATGCTCTTCCCGACTCCCTGTGTCGCAGCGAGATGTCGCCAATTCATCAAGACCACCTCTCAGACTACGCCTACGCCGACTATCAGAATTATTGAGTTTGTCAGCAAGACTAGAAAGGGAAACGATGGGGATGAGAGACCCATCTGGTCCGACCTTTGCGTGGTTATGTACTCTGCTAGCGAAGCTAAGATTGCGAAGCAGTTTTGGCAGCATACGGGAGACGGGGTCTCCTCTCGTAGAGCGGAGTTCTGTCAGAAGGAGTTTGACAAAGGATTGCTGGTCGAGAAGAGTGCTATCACTTCCCAGGGGCCTCCTCGCATGAGCAGGGGACTAAAGAGATATTCCCGCGGGGATATGCAATTTAAGTCGTCTTCTCAAGGAGAGGAGGAGCAGGATACGTTTGTCGAGGAGAGGTTTGGTAGGAACTTGGATCTGGCGTTTGTGGACAGTGCGAAGCTCGCTATTCGGAGAAGAATTGCGGGATCTCTGAAAGTTAATATGGAACTTAAGGATGCTTTGGAATTGTCGAACGAGGATGGGAGAATGGTTGAGGGATTTTCTGAGAATGATGTTTACTTATATCCTACAGGGATGAGTGCAATCTTCAATACCCACAGAATGTTAATGGCTACTTTGGGACCTAATAAGAGTGTTTGCTATGGGTACGCTCCAACTCTCTTTTCTAATAGCTGCTACTAACTTTATATCCAAGCTTTCCGTATATCGATACCCTCAAGATCCTGCAGAAGTTCGGTCCCGGATGTCACTTCTACGGCCACGGCTCATCGGAAGAGCTTGACGATCTGGAACAGAAGCTCGAATGCGGGGAACGCATCCTAGCATTGTTTTGCGAGTTCCCTTCGAACCCTCTACTCAAGGCACCCGATCTACAGCGTATTAAGACACTCGCGGATAAATATGATTTTGCTATCGTTATCGATGAGACGGTTGGAAACTTTCTCAATGTCCATGTCCTGCCATACGCCGACGTTGTTGTTAGTAGTCTTACTAAGGTTTTCAGCGGTGATAGCAATGTTATGGGTGGAAGGTTCAATCTCCCCGCTCTCCCATCAAAGACCATCGCACTAACGGGATTAAAGCTCTATACTAAACCCTAAAGGCCGCTATTACAAGCAATTGGGTGAGGTCCTAGCCACAGACTATGAGGACAATCACTGGAGCGAAGACGCCCTCTTCCTTGAGCGTAACAGCAGAGACTTTGTCTCCCGTATCGAGCGAATCAATAGAAATGCCGAAGCCGTTGCAGACCTACTCAAATCCCATCCGAAAATTAAGCAGGTCTATTATCCAAAATACTCTCCGACAAAACCTTTTTATGATAACTGCCGTTGCCCTGGCGGAGGGTACGGCGGCCTCTTGAGCGTCACATTTCACACCACCGAGGATGCGATTAGGTCTTTTGATACCCTCGAGATTTCCAAGGGACCCAGCCTTGGGACCAACTTTAGTCTTGCGTCACCCTACACGCTATTGGCGCATTACGGCGAACTAGACTGGGCGGCTGGATATGGTGTTGAAGAAAACCTGGTGAGGGTAAGCGTTGGGCTTGAAGAGACTGGGGAATTGTTGGAAACATTCAAGAGGGCGCTCGAAACACTATTATTTGATTAATGATGGCTAGATATGGGGCTGCGACGAGGTATTGAACGGTGGGAGTAGGGACACGGGTTTCGGTGGAATTTTTTAGCCCTGCAGCTTTGACTTGTTGACGTGCATTTTCGAGTGACCTTATGTAATGCATTGTTGGGCGCTGAGGGGTTATGTTTGAGGGGCTGTAGATATTTTCATGTGATTCAATTTGTTTCCTTCTGGGGATAGACAGCTTTTCTGGTGTTTCCATATTACCGCATTAACTCGAAAAATTGAGTATCTCCGGACAGGGATGTAATCTCCGAACGAGGCCATTACCAGCCCGTGTCTGATTAATCAACAATGGATATGGCCTTGGTGCAGATCCCATACTATCCAATTTCTATCACTTCGTATTGCAAAATAGTTATAATGCCGCTATAGCTCCTATGAGCTCTAGGTATCAAAGCACAAGTCACCGTAGTACTACATAAATCATGTGAATTGAAGAGAAGAATAACAGTACCGATATTACGAAGAAAACAGCCTGCCATGTCTCGAGCTCGGAAGTTAGCAAAGCCAAAGCCGGGGCCAAAAGCGAAAACAATTGCGGAACGAGTTCTAAAAGAATCAGATATTGAGAATATTTGTATCTAAGTCACTTGCACTTGTGATAGTGGAGTAGACCTGGTGAACAAGATATATCTTTAAGACTCATAGATTAATCCAAGCTTGTGTGCTCTTCTAACTGAAAGGAAAAAAAACCCCTATTTATACCCTTCTATAGTTACACGAACACTGACTCATACCAAGGAAATCTATATAACCTGCTAGAATCTTCTAACATAACAACAGGTCATATGGCTGTGTCACATGACAGACACAGTCACACCACCGTACAGGAATAGTATACTGTAATTTTGAACAGATATACAGCCTATTCAGTGACAGGAGATTTCTTGGGGTCATACTCAGTAAGTACATATTTTGAAGTTCCTGTATTACTACCAAATACCGGAAGGAGATGCCGAATTCAGAAAACTGACACAGCAAGAAGCTGCCAATTTGTTCCAAGTTCCAGAGTCAACAATTAGTTAATGGATCGGAAAGTAGTAGAAGATTGAGGCACAAGGAAATGGGATAAAGGTTCAAAGTGTTAGAGAGGTAGAGGTTATGTGCTGGTGTCATGGCCACATGACCAGGGTACTATAGTATTAAGTTTTTGGTTGCATATATGGGAATAGGGTTCGGACAGTTGCTTAACAGTTAAAGAGGTGACTTAGTTGAGGTTCTGTGTAATCGTGCCAGGGTGGTGGCGTCCACCACCCTCGAGTCGCTTGTAAACTCGCAACCCCGTGGCACTCCGGAGGAGTGCCCGACAGCTCAACAATAATTTCAGGTTCAATAAACATTGATATCGGATACCAATAGAAATCATGCATTTTTATCACCCCACTGTCCAATTATGTCACCCACAAGTACAGCTGAGTTCTAAGAGTCCCATGGCTCTATCGAGTCTCGGATCCAGGAGGCAATCATGGAGCTTTTGTACAGAATAGATAACAATCCCAATCTAGCCACGGCAGCATGGGAGTTTAATCTTCCACCTCAATACCTGAGAGCATGGTGGAATGGAAGAGAGTTGAAGGAGAAGTGATTACCAGTAAATATGAGGCTAACAGATGAAGAGGAGCTTGCTGTCTGCCAGTATCTAGACTGGCTATGTAACTGGTATAGGTACTAGGTTATGTTTTATGTTTGGTTTCAAAGTATCGTTTAATACTTGTATTGTTTCGTGTACTATCAGTTGATACATACAATGTTTTATGTTTGGTTTCACGGTATCGTTTGATACTTGCATTGTTTTGTGTGCTATTAGTTGATATATACAAGGTTTTGGAATATCGCTCATACTGGAGATAAGCGATATGCCATATTCAAAGACCGCTGATTTCCACGATGGGAACAGCAGACTTTGACTGACAGTATTCTAAATATACTTGGTTGAACAGTTACTTCTTTGATCTCCTATTACACCCTTTTGAAGCCTTCTTTAGTAAGCAGCACTCACTTCTTGTTGATCAGGAAGCCATCTGCTCCTATCATACTACTATGTAACTAGAGCCCGACCTGAGCATGTTACAGGCTAGATAAAATTGGAACCTCCACTCGCTTGCATATGATTACCAGTTGTGCAAATACAATCCTTTTGCATACTTATAGTGATCAGTCAATACCCACAGCATCAGTAGGAGAGCATTGGGCATGGCACTTCTTACATCAGCATCCAGAATATCATATCCGAAAGCAGTATACGATTGGTTTGAACTGCAAAAATGCTCATAACCCTGCGAGTATCTTAGATTGGTTCAACCGGTATGCAAAGGTTTGCGATAAATATGGTATTCAGGTGAGAGATCGATACAATTTCGATAAAACAGGTTTTAGAATCGGAATTAAAAGGGATCAATGGATAATCACTTGAGATTCTACTTGGCAAGCCTATCTTGAAAGCTCTACAAACTGTGAATTGGTCACTGTTTGTGAAACTATCAGCGAAGATGGTCATATTTTACCACCTATAATAATTGTATCTGGTATAATCTATCAGGAGCACTGGTATACAGAAACAAAGATATCTGAAGACTACAATCTTTCAGTCTCTGAGACTGGCTACTCCAATGATCACCTATGCATAAAATGGCTCGCTCATTTTGATTGTTTTTTCTACATGATGACAAATCAGTGCATATTGATTACTTCTTCTGGACGGTTACAGCTCACATTGCATAAGAGAATTTATTGAGTACTGTGATGAAGCTAAGATTATTCCCTTTTGCCTCCCTCCGCACACAAGCCACTGACTGTAACCACTCGATGTTGTCGTTTTTCAGCCCTACCAACACTATTATTCTCAGGCTATAGAAGATGCAACTAGGACTGGATGTACCAACTTTGATAAGATTGAGTTTCTTATAGCAATTGACTCTATTTAACAGCAGACTTTTAAATCATTAACCGTTTACTCAGCCTTTCATGCTACTGGCCTAGTACCCTATGATCCAGATGTGGTTCTTACCAAGTTATGCGAAAACCAGCATTCAAAAACCCCACCCACCATCCCATCACGCTCTTCAACCTCACTACCTCAAACTCTACTTACAACTTATTCTCTACAACGACAAGGAGAGGATTTACAGCAATCGGCTACCTTCTTAAATTTATCACCTATATTTCAGAGGAAGGTCAGACTTGTTTTAAAGGGTGGTATCGTGCAAGTGATTTCTGGAGAGCAAGCAGTTACTGATATTGGAAATACAAAGGTAGCAGAAAAGGCCTGTGCAGCAAGGCAAAAGTCTTGGTGGGTTGCTCAGAATAGAGGGGTTCTCTATGCCCATGAAGCACAAAATATGATTCAGCAAAAAGAGGTGGTAGAATTGGAGAAACCTGAAATTGCTCTTCGCCATGCCCAATCTGCTATGACAAAGGCAGAAAGTGCAGAGTGAAAACCATTTTTAAAGGAAGCGAAAGAGTGCTGGAGGGGTTTGAGAAATCTACACACTAGTCAGAAGGGACAGATGAGAGCTCTATGCATTGAGGTCTGGAGAGAGAGGTGTAGACAGAGTTGTGTAAAGTAGATTTTTAGAGAATTATCCTTGAACTTGAAATTATTGTTGAGCTATCAGGTACTCCTCTGGAGTGCCCTGAGGTTGCAAGTTTACCAGTAACCGGGGGGTGGTGGATCCCACCATCTTGGCACAATTAATGGAACCTTATAGAAACTGATGGAAGATTGTGGCTACATGTAAGGAAGGGGTTAGGGGTGTTGGGATTTGTCAGCAGAGGATTTTCCTTTGTTATATAAAGGGGTGTGTTCCTCAGAGATTTACTTTACTTAATAGCCGGTTACCCTCCTATTTCGCTGTCACTCATAGTTGGCAGAAGCAAGTGTGATGTCAAAGCAAGTGTAATGTCAAAGCAAGTGTGATGTAACCTTTTTTTTTTTTGTGGGGGGTGATAGTTTATGACTACATACAACTGGTATAGTGAATGATACAAAATTTTAAAATTTTAATAAATACTAATAAAATCAGCATTTTCAATAATAGAATCTAGTGAAATAGTAGATGAATCAGAATCACTATTAGATTTATTATCAACCATCTGACTGCTTCTATAACCTCCTAAATCTTGTAGTGCTGGGTGGTTACTCTCAGCATATTGTGTGTTGGTATTAATTTTTGTAGTTAAATGGAAGATATTATTTTTCATAATCAATCTGTACTTACAGTGGTAATCTCAGAACTGACCGATAGCTGTTCAAGTATATAAAGAGCTTGCAGCAAATCTGGAGAAGGTAGGAGTGATTCTAGATCATCAGGAGTAGGATTCTTCTCAGGATCAGGAATTGGAATCAAGAGTTCTTATGGAATTGTTCCACCTTGGGTTGTAATATTTTGAACTTGTTTTTTGCGTTCTTTCTCCATGGTCCGTGCAGTAATTCCGCAATGGTTCAGAGCAGCCTTGACTTTATTTACCGTAATTTGAATATTCTTCTTTGTTCTTTTCATAGCAGCTGCCTTCTCCTGTTCCTCTTTTGCCCTCTTGCTTTGCTGAGCAGTCTGTACAGTAATTACTCACCCTTTTTAAATAACCCTTTGAGAGGTACTTTTATGGACAGATTCCTCCTGATTTCTTTTCTGAACATTTTGATATATCTTTTCCTCAAGTTGTGCCTTAGCAAGAAGGATGTCAGTTCTTTCCGCCCATTGTGTAAATTGACTCTTAGATTTTGGACTAAACATAGCTACTTTATTGACCTATTCTTGAATACTCTTTTAACTTTTGAAATAAGTTGAGGGTAAAGTAGAAAGTTCCAGTTCTCTATCTTTATCACTAGTAGTTTCAGGTAGATCTCTCTGGTTTCCAGCAACTATACTAGACTTTGGATTATAATGGCACATCTTCTTCAAGGCTGCCTTATAAGAAAGTAGAAACATTCCTGATTCCTTGAATGCATTTTTGATTCTGTGAGTCTGAAAGGTTTGACTACAGATAGTGTCCAAATCTCTGAAGAAGAAGGAAATAGTATATTCGATATTCAGTGAGTGTAATGCATTATTAATCCTCTTCTTATGATAGTGCTTCCATGGACGAAATATACCCACATCAAGAGGTTGAAGAACATGTGTCTGATGTGATGGAAATTCGAAAGGGATGATATAGTTCTTATAACATTTGATAATAAAGTCATTCTGACGATGGGTAGAATGACCATTGGGAAGGAGGATTTTCCAATGCCTATTAGGACCTGCTTCGACATCCTTGATGAAGTGATCAAGCTAGGAGAGTGCTATTTTCTTATTTGTATATCCTGTAGGAAACACCGCAATAACTTCTGTACCCTTTAAACTATCATGTATCCAATTCTCTATAATCTTTTCCCCAGGGCAAATTATAACTGGAGGAGATGGAGGACTTCCATCAGTACAAATTGTCTCAATAATAGTAAGTGATTGACGATTCTTAGGACTTGAGGTATATAACTCCTTAACCCCTGTAGGAACAATTACAATCTCTCCTGCTGGACAACCAATTCGCACTCCTGATTCATCTATATTATATATATGCTTTCCTTGTTAAATTCCATACTTTTTTAAGGTCTGCTGATTGTTCTTAAAAAAATTCATGCAGGTCTATCTCTGTATGTATTGTAATCCTAACACATGCTATTGGCTTGCTCTTAATAGTATGCAGGCTTGCATTTCTTTTCAACCATCTTTGAAATCAGTCTTGGGAGGATGGATTAAGATTTTCTTTCTGTCGAAGATTGCAAATCACTGCAAAAATAATAGATGGTGTTGCTGCTAGTCCCATCTCCTATTGCTGATAACAAAACATATAAACAATCTTCTCTTGAGCTAGTGTTAAGATAATATTATTACCCCTATATTGGTTAAAGCTCTCATATGAATTTTGCTGCTGATTGTACTTTCATAATTGGCACATCTGTATTGCGGTTGCCTTTACATTAAACATTTCTGCTGCTACACTCGCCTTTTCCCCCATATTATACTTCAACCATGCTAAAGCTTGATTTAGTCTGTTTTTCATTTCTAGTTTCCTAGAAGCTTGAGTATTGGCAACCAACATACTATCTAATAGCTGAATATTATCCATATTTGGAAATCTAACTAAATGTTAGAATGTAAAAAAGAAGGCTACAACTAAAGGGGGAAATAACCTCTGGAGGGAGAATAATTACCAATGAATTGTTGAGTAGAAGTAGAATTTAAAGGTTATAGTCAAACTGAGAAAGAATTTGATAGTGACGATATGATAGTAACTTGAATATAAACAGGAATTCAGGATATAAGATCAAATAAGCTGGATCTATTTACAAAAATAGGAATAACTCAATACTATACTCAATATACTACCTTACAAAATTGTATTTGACTGTATCATAAGATATCACTTAAGAAAAAAAAAAAGGTCGCATCAGACTTGCTTCAGCGTCACACTTGCTTCCGCCAACTATGAGTGACAGCGAAATAGGAGGGTAACTAGCTATTATGCAAACTCGTAATTTCCTGTCTATACCTGTATTTAGGAATTACATCTTTGTCTCTTATTTACATCACCAGAACCTGTGAACCCTGACTCTGAATCCTGGAACCCCATCCCTGACCTCCTGGATCCTAGATACAAACCTTTCTTATTTGTATACCTATACCTATTACTTGTTCCACTTATTGTAGTGTACCTTGAACTATCTGGTCTTGACCCCGTACTGACCCTGCTCATTACAGCTGGCCACAGTTGGAGTCATAACTTTATAAGTTGTTTTTAGAAAGAATGGAGAAGGGACAAACTATTCAGCAAAGCTGGTTCATGTGAATACAATGTTAGTGTTTTGGGATTTTTATTTGAATACAGTAACACGTTCACAACCAGGATGCTAATCACACTTCGTGTACAACAGAAACAGGGGGCCTACTTGGTGAGCCAGAGATGAGAGCTGTGTAAACTAAAGGAAGCTTTGAAGAGATGTAATAGGAGATCAAGAGGTAATGGTTGAACCAAGTATATTTAGAATACTGTCAGTCGAAGTCTGATGTTTCCATCATGGAATCAGCGGTGTTTAAATACAAGTTCTCACTTATTTCTAGTATGAGCAATAATATAGTCTCCTTCAAAGTATCCAACAATACCTGTGAAGTATAGCAAGCATCAAGTGATACTGTGAAATAACACATAAAATATTCAAAGTATCAAGCAATACCTTTAAAATATAACAAGTATGAAATGATATTATAAAACAAAACATAAAACATCTAAAGTATCAAGTGGTACCTTTCAAATATAACAAGTATCAAACGATACTACAAAACAAAACATAAAATATCCAAAGTATCAAGCGATACGTTTGAAATACAACAAGTATCAAAGGATACTATCAAATAAAACATAAAATATTCAAAGTATCAAGTGATATCTTTGGAATATAATAAGTATCAAATGATACTATAAAATAAAATATAAAACATAACCTAGTACCCATACCTATAACGTGTTCGGACCAGGTCCTAGTTACGTAGCAGTACGATTGGAGTGTATGGCTTCTTGGTCAACAAGATGTGAGCGCTGCTTACTAAAGGAGGCTTTGAAAGGGTGTAATAGGAGATCAAAGAAGTAACCATTCAATCAAGTATATTTAGAATACTGTTAGTCGAAGTCTGCTGTTTCCATTGTGGAAATCAGCGGTCTTTAAATACAGCATATTGCTTATCTCCAGTATGAGCGGTATTCCAAAACATTGTGTATATCAACTGATAGCACATGAAACAATACAAGTATCAAATGATACTGTGCAACCAAACATAAAACATAATGTGTATCAACTGATAGTACACAAAACAATGCAAGTATCAAACGATACTGTGAAACCAAACATAAAACATAATGTATATCGACTGATAGTACACAAAACAATACAAGAATCAAATGATGCTGTAAAACCAAACATAAAATATAACCTAGTACTTGTACCAGTTACATTCCCACAACAAAATAGCAATTTCATCAAACAAAATAAGATCATGAAATCCTAATAGTCGGTAAATCTGTTATTTTCCGGAAAGTCTCCATAGGACCCATCCTCATCATCATCGCTATCCAGTAACATTCTCATGTTGTCCTGTGACATCCATTGTGTACCCTCCAGCTATGTTTCCAAACACTCTTGACAGGGCACCTTATACACAAAGCAACCTGATTCCCAGTAGCATGGTAAATCAATTGAGTCTCGGACTGTCCAGTCCTTCCAATCCTCTGTCTCGATATTGATTCATTCGTATTCCTCATAGTAGTCGACGTAAAATATCTTCCAGTATGCGCTTAGTGGAATGGTTCCACAGTATAGTAGGTGTCCGACGACCCGGTGTCATGCTTTCATGTTGACTTCTTCGTAGATCAACATTATTCAGTTTTCTTTGTAGAAGAGCAAGGTTTTTGTAAAAGGTCTTACAGTTGCGAGCAATGTAGCAAATTTTGCCCATATGGTTGCGGAAAGGTAGGTGGTATTTATGTTCCAGTGTCAGTGTCGCTTAGGTGTTAAGAGGAAAGTGTGGTATTTATCTTTCAGTATCGGTCTCACCTAGGTGTTCAGGAGAAGGTAGGTGGTACTTAATCTCAGTTTCTTCTATCTCCACACACATATCACTTTTTTCTGTACTTAGGTAGCAACCACTACTGAAGCAGAATACATCTGATAGTGTTTCTCCCCATATCTGTTCTGTTGGTTCAGTTGGCATTTCAAGGCATTTGTCACCAATATGTATGAATAGTCGGTGTGTAAGGTATTGTCAAGAGATAATATAATGGTTCACTAACAGTCCGATTAGCTGATGGCGCAGTCTCCAAGGCACTTGCTCCTAGTTTGACTGTTACATATAAGATGAACTGCCATAGCGAAATGGGCATGTCAAGTGATCATTGGCTAAAGGTCACGTGTTCGACCCCAGGGTCCGGTGGAATATTTGGAGAAAGAGGTAATTTCTACCAATATGACACTGGCACAAAACCCTCATTTACGCCACCACCAAAGGTCACTGACTGAGGGGCTTTCACGGAGTGTTCAAGGAAGGACCCTGGACTATCCTGACAAGGTCGAACGAACCAAATCGGTTGGTTGGTTGTGGAGATAAATGCATGCAAAGATACCTTAGCGGCACTAACAGATGGATGCCAACTGGGAGGAGGTCGGCTACTCCGATAGGAGTTCCTGGCTGCCATGTAGGCAGTAAGACTGAATTTTACCTCCATTGGTGGAGGAATACGGAAGAAAAATCCAGATAAGGGGACGACCCCTAAGAGATGATCATTCGCCCGCGTCTGGAAGCCCGCCAAGATGGAGCTGTGAGATCACCTATCGCGTGGAAGGTTAACCCTGAGTGCCACATGACCTAAATGCTATTGGCATAATAAGACAGGAACGTGCTTCCTGCAGGTTAATACAGATAGACAAGGAATCCACCTGCATTAATAAGTCTGTCATTGGAGCTGATCACTTCGCATGCAGAGATAGAACCAGTAACTGCTTACCACGTTGAAGAGGTTCGAGTGACCATGATTAGAGTGAACACTGTACAGAGAGCAACCGAACACCCTCCTTACTGTTTGAAGAAACTAGAGTCAAGCAGGGTAAACGTTTTCAGGGTCAATAAAGTTCGCACAGAACAAGGTGGGAGGAATAGATATGCCACAAATACTCAGATGTGGAATCTAAATATCGAGGTACCTCCTATGCTTTATAGAAGTCATTAGTGATGGAGAAGAGATCTTATCAATATACTTGTTATCCAATACACTTTCTACAATGATTTTATCTACAATATTTTTATCTTGACATTACAAGTGAGCCTTCTTAGGAAACAATTCATCATGTATCGGGGCTTAGTACAGACTAGCTTGTCCCTAGAGTCGGCTCCCACCTACCACTATATTGATATCTTCTACACCACTGAGGCTTACAACCACATTCTTCAATAAGCCTGAAGGCCCGCTTATATAGCACCCTCCACTATTTATCACAAACCTAACTCTGACGAAACCCACACGTATATGAGGTCGAGTTTGATCTCACTATAAGCGAAGTGTTTGAAGACGAAAATGTTCCCTTCTGGTTCTTTGATCATAAGATCAAGTGGACTCTCAAGACACTCAATAAAAAGATAATGACAGGGCTCAGGGACATACAGCAGAACATGAGCCAGATGTTTGCCCAGTCAACCTGGGATATGACCGGGGTAGTGCAAACAGTGTTGGGTTCACATCAAGGAGGATCAACCCATGATGGAGAAAATGGAAGAGGACGGTCAGGGCCATCCCAACAAGGGAAAGGCAAAGGGCTAGCTGAAAGAGATACCCAGCCAGAGACCATACAGAGTGGCTGAGAAAGGACTGTGGCACCTCCCAATCTGGCTGGAGGGGCAGGAGATGCAGACTCGGGAGATGAAAGGTCGGACAAGGGTGGGGAAGGACCAAGCCGCTGGCCAGGCGCATTGCCCTTAGCAAGGCTGTGGACGGCTAAGGAAGAGGAAGAATAACAAATCATATTGCAGCTGGCAAAGGAGTTGGCCCAACAAACTGCTCCACTTCGGAAGAAGCCTGGCGACCCTCCATTGGTATACACAGCGAAGTCCTACCAGGACATAAAGACCTGGCTGCATGCATGCCAGGACTACTTTAGCCGAAATCCCATGCTGTGGATGGAGGATAAAGACAGTATTGTATATGTCCTGGGAAGGACGAAGGGTGCTGACATGACACCTTTCAGCAACTGGTATAGGAAGAGCAGGGAAGGGCTGGAAGAGTATGCCCCTCGTCCTGAATTGCTGACATGGGAACAGTTCTAGCATAAAATAATCATGCGATTCTCACAGATCAATGAGGACCGCAATGCTTTCAGATAGATAGGAAAGATCAAGTATGAGAAGGACATCGATAGGTACCTTCTCCGGATGAAAAACTTGAATATCAAGGCCAAGCTTCCAGGAACGGCATGGAGGAAGATAGTCGAGGACTGTCTACCAGAGGTGATACTGAGATGGCTGTCCTATAAGTGATATGACATTGACCCTGAATGTACCGTGTTCGGGCCAGGCCCTAGTCACGTAGCGGTACGATAGAAGCAGATGGCTTCGTGATCAACACGAAGCGAGCGCTGCTAGGTAAAGGAGGCTTTGAACGGGGAGTAATAGGAGATCAAAGAGGTAACCATTCAACCAAGTATATTAAAGAATACTGTCAGTCGAAGTCTGCTGTTTCCATCGCGGGAATCAGCGGTCTTTAAATACAGCATATCGCTTATCTCCAGTATGAGCAATATTGCAAAACATTGTGTGTATCAACCGATAGCACACGAAACAATACACGTATCAAATGATACTGTGAAACCAAACATAAAACAATGTGTGTATCAACCGATAGCACACGAAACAATACAAGTATCAAACGATACTGTGAAACCAAACATAAAACAATGTGTGTATCAACCGATAGCACACGAAACAATATACGTATCAAATGATACTTATAAAACCAAACATAAAACAATGTGTGTATCAACCGGTAGCACACGAAACACTACAAGTATCAAACGATACTGTGAAACCAAACATAAAACAATGGTAACCCGTACCGGTTACACTGAATGGCTGGAGTAGCTACCAGCAGTTGGCAACCAGGAGGAAGCCTTCCTGGACAGTGAAAGGCAATAACAAGACAATCCATCCAGCTCGTCCGGTTCTTCTGGGCTGTTGAAATAACGACGGGAGGACAGAGAAAAGGAGCTGAAATAAGGAAAGGAAGAAGGGCTACCTAGCAAGTTCCAGAAGAAGACAGCACTGGGAACTTTCGAGTCAGCACGGTTCGCCTAAGCCAACAAAGTGACCAAGATCAAAGGGGTTGAGCATACTGACTGGAAGAAAGTTCATGAGGGAATACCCCAGAACAGGATCGACAAATGCTGGGAAAACAAAAGCTGTACCTGGTGTGGACTCACCAACCACAAGTGGGGAGCTTGTAGGAAGGGAGCCGCTGTCGCAACGATAGGACAGTGGAAAGTAGTGCAGTTTAGGCACCGAAACATAGAGCTTCAGAATACCGCCCCCAAGCCAGCAGTGAACCAAACCCATGTGCCACCAGTACCTAGACTTTGGAAGTTGTCAGATCAAGAAGGTGGATAGATCTGACAACTGAGAGCCCTGTATAAAAAACCACGACCTATGTTCGGAGCTAGGGCAATAGCTTATTCAAGAATATCAGTAAACGGTACTAACTGGGTTCTGGGTGTGGACAGGGACAGAAGTGTGAAAGCTATAGAAAAGCATATATAACGGAGAAAGTTAACCCATCTTAGGGGGACACAATCAAGAATGACCCCAGATCTGGACATGGGACGGGAAGACTTTATATTCTCCCCTGAGTAGAGAAGGTTCAAACCCGGCATGCGTAAAAAGGGACTATTGCGGGGGGCAACTCAGGGCACCCAACTCTTTCCTCCAAAGGTCATACGCGGAAAGTAAGTCAGGGTAGTACAGGACTACCTGAAGGTGCTTCTCCAGTCCCAGGAAGGCACCACTGGTGATAGCGAGTAGGTAGACTGCAGGTTGCTAGGCAAGACAAAGGACAGCATGCTCGCCTTAAATCCTATGCCACAGCAGGAGTCAAACACCTAAGGCCAGGTTAGAAAGATCGCTCCCTTATCTATGCACTAGTGGCATAGACCAGTATGATTAAATATTGTCATTGAGGGGAAAGAAGGCAAGAAAGGAGACACATATACAAGGGACTGAGTTTGTCTGAGAAGGCCTGAATGGCCGAAATTGTGTGGGCACAATAACAAACACCCAAGATTGTTCAATGCCCTGAACAAAAATGTCCATCAAACAAAGATAGGGTAACCCTACAGGGGAACTAAAGCAACAGAAAACTCAAGTCCCAACACCTACATGTTACGAGTACCTACAAAGTACAGCCGACTTGAAAATACAAGGAGAACGAGTACCGATTCATGTGTTATTAGACTCGGGCTCACAGACCTGTGTTATACAAGAAGTGCTAGTCCAGAAACTGGGCCTAGCAACAATACAGTGAGATACTCTAGTTAGTATAACTGGGTTTGGTTGGGCATGATCCCAAAATGCGGGAAAATGCTATAGGACCCCTACCATGCTAGAAATTGGAGCTAATCAACATTGCTTGGAAATTATGTGTGAAGTCATGAGCGAGGAGATCCAGGACTTGATAATACCATTCGGTTGGTGGTATTACCAACACCCCTTATCATTCATAGAAGATGCTAGCAGATGGACATTCTAGGCGGAGCACTGCCAGCAACACCTGGAACCCAAAGATGAAGGGATCTGCATTGGGTGGGACAAGACAGTGGCCTTGGACCTCATAGTGAGATATGTGGGCTGAATCGTGGGCTCAGAAGACCCAGAGGCAGTGGTCATGAAAACCCTGCCAAAACCCTACTGGGAGTACACCGATCTCTTCCTGCCTCAAGCAGTGGAATGGCTTCCAAACCATAATACCTTTGATTATGAGATCAAGATAGTTGAAGGCAAGAAGCCCCCATGGGGTCCAATATATCCGTTATCCGAAAAGGAACTATGGGCATTGTGAGAGTACCTTGACAAGATGCTGCAAGAAGGAAAGATAACACCAAGCCAGTCTCGCGCAGGTGCACCAGTACTATTTGTACCAAAACCTAATGGGTGGCTAAGACTATGTGTGGACTACTGCAGGCTTAACAAGGTTACAATTGCCATATAATACTCTCTACCACTCATGAGCGAACTTAGATATCGATTAGTCGGGTTGTGTATCTTTACCAGGTTAGACCTAAAGGATGGGTACGACTTGGTATGTATAAAAAAGCGGGACGAGTGGAAAACTGATTTCCGCACTTGATACGATTATTACGAGTACTGGGTAATGCCATTCAGGCCAGGAAATATGCCTACTACCTTTCATGACTTGATGCACGTGGTTCCAAGAAGGTTCCTAGACTTGGTAGTGGTTGTATACGTAGATAATGTCTTGATCTACTCCAAGAGTAAGGAAGACCACCTCAAACTAGTTAAGGAATTATTGGTCTAATTGTGAAAATACTGCTTAGCAGTGTCTATCACTAAGTCAGTATTTCACACTAAGACGGTAGAATATTTGGGATACATAGTAAAGACTGATAGGATCGTGATGCGTGATCGAAAAGTCAAAGCCATGAGGGAATGGAAGAGATATGAGTACGTAAAGGAAATACAAATTTTTCTAGCATTTGCAACTTTCTATTGGAGATTCATAAAGAATTTCTCGGGAACTTGTAAACTCATAACAGAGTTATTGCAAGGCGACCCTAAGGGATTCGCCTGGGGAAAGGATCAGGAGAAACCTTTTGAGTTCCTGAGAGAACAGTTCGTGACAGCCTCTATTCTGGCACATTTCCACCTAGACTGAGATACAGTGGTGGAGACGAATTCAAGTGATTTTGCGCTAGGGGGTATACTATCACAATACATTGAAAAAAGGCTACACCCGATAGCATTTCACTGCCAAAAGCCCAACTCGACAGAATACAACTACAAGGTTTATGATAAAAAGTTGCTCGCCATAGTTGAAGTATTCAAGAAATAGCGTCACGACCTTGCAGGAACAAAGAAACCCATCACAGTATTTACAGATCATCAGAATCTACAATACTTCCTTACAACCAAGGCGTGAAGCCCCAGGCAAATAAGATAGGTACAGAGGTTAGCGGACTTTAACTTTGAAATTGTGTACCAACCAGGATCGAGCGACGGGAAGGTGGATGAATTAAGCATATGGCCAGAGTACCATCCTGAGATGGGAGCCGTGCAAAGCAAGAAGCTCTCAATCTGAAACCCCATACATTCTAACCAGGTTCTGGTTATAGTGGTAGGAAGGGAGGAGGAACCTGGTTCAGGAGAGAACACACCTGAGCCAGAATATATCTGAGCTATGAGATGACACCCGGAAGCTCAGATTCCAACATGGGGCTCGAGCGAAGTGGCAGGACATGACATCTACACTGTAACGTGTTCGGGCCAGGCCCTAGTCACGTAGCGGTACGATAGGAGCAGATGGCCTCATGATCAACACGAAGCGAGCGCTGCTGGCTAAAGGAGGCTTCGAATGGGGTGTAATAGGAGATCAAAGAAGTAACCGTTCAACCAAGTATATTTAAGAATACTATCTGTCGAAGTCTGCTGTTTCCATCGCGGGAATCAGCGGTCTTTAAATACA
>PYWC01000063.1:631819-692174 GCA_003182015.1 Tuber magnatum
GCACACGAAACAATACAAGTATCAAACGATACTATGAAACCAAACATAAAACCCTAGTAACCCGTACCGGTTACATACACCCTAGAAGTGACAGTAGTCCCTGCTTGTGGACAAGCAACAGTAGCTACCAGAACAGCCTTAGCGTTACCAGTGGGTACCTATGGTAGAGTAGCTCCTAGAAGTGGCCTGGCCTTACGCCATGAGATTATGGTCGGGGCAGGAGTTATTGACAGGGACAACCGGGGAGAGGTAAAGGTGCTGCTGTTCAACTTGCAGGACCAGGACTACTACAAAGAGAAGAGGGAATGAGTCACGCAACTCATAGTGGAAAAGATTCATGATGAAGAGCGCCGTGAAGAAATGGAGCTAGATAATACGGAGAGGGGTGAGGAAGGATTTGGAGGCATGGGAACCAGTCCGGTAGAAACCCCAACCGAAGCTAGTCAGCTGGGAGAAGAAAGAGGGCTAAATCAATACTTCGATAAATTCGATCAGGGAAGGCACAAGGCCCTGACAACCGAAGAAACGGTGCTTACCAACGCAGTGGTTATTAAAGCGATGGCACGGAAATTTGATACCCAATTCCTAAGACAGGTAGAGGAAAAGGGAGGGACAGACCAGGACTGGAAGGTGAGGAGGGAAGAGCTAGAAAGGCTCCTAGATGAGGGAAAGAAAATGCCAACGCATTGAACTTTAGTGGAAGGCCTCCTTGACTACAAGGGATGGCTGTTCATTCCAAAGGACGAGGCCCTACCAACGCTAATTGCTTAGAGCAGCCACGACTCTAAGGTGGCGGGGCATTTCGGTCAGGAAAAACGGTAGAAATCGTAACCAGAGACTTCTACTAGAAAGGGTTCGTGGAGTGGGTAAACAACTACATATGATCCTGGGACGAGTGTCAACATAATAAAGCACCACGATGTGCAAAAGTATGGGTTTCTACAGCCATTAGAAATACCCTATTTGGCATGGACCTCTATCTCAATGGACTTCATAACACAACTACTGAAGTCAGAGGAGAACACTCAGATCATGGTAGTAGTCGACCACTGGACCAAGATGGCCCCTTTCATAGAGCTCAAGGAAAATGAAACGGCAAAGGATGTAGCCCAGATATTTTTCCAGGAAGTGTGGAAACTGTATGGGCTAATGACAGAAATCATCTCAGACATGGACGCAAAGTTCGCCGGAGAATTTTGGGAATCACTCTGCAAACTCTTAGGCATTAAGTGGAAAATATCAATGGCATACTATCATCAAACAGACAGGCAAATGAAGAGAACCAACCAAGTGCTGGAAGAGTACCTTCAAAGCTTCATCAACTACAATCAGGATGATTGACACCAACTGCTTTCACTAGCAGAACATGCCTGTAACAACTCTGTAACAAGTGCGTATGGACTAACCCCGTTCTACGTAAACTATGGATACTACCTACAGACGGAATTGGTGAGAGAGCGTGAAGCGCTAAATCCAGGAGCTACCATGTATACTCACTGGATGAAGGAAATACATGGACAGGCGATGGCTACACCACAGGCAACCAGAGAAGCAATGGCGCAGTACTATGACAAGAAAGCTAGGCCACAACCCAACTTTCAGACCAGGGACTTGGTCATGCTAAATGCCAAGAATATTTGTACCAAGTGACCCTCCAAGAAGCTTAGCCCAAAGTTATATGGACCCTTCAAAATCCTGGAGTGACACGGCAACTGAGCATTTAAGCTGGAAATCTCGGAATGCTGGAAGATACGTCCTGTCTTCCATGTATTATTGTTAGGGCCTTGTAGATGCCAGGTCGGCTAGCTCGTGAGCAGCCTCCCAGGGCACCAGAAGAGATAGATGGTGACTTGGAATAGGAGGTTGAAAAGATAGTAAAGAGAAAGGTGTTTTCATATACTCACAAAGTTCACAGGCGCACTCGGAGGATCCGTGAACTTAGATACTTTATAAAGTGGCGGGGGTGTTCTGAGGATGAAAACACCTGGGAACCGCTGGAACATTTGGGGCATGCGGTGGAATTGGTGGAAGAGTTTCATAGGGAAAACCCAGAGATGCCACGGGTATAGAGGAAGGATGACAAGGAAAGGTTTTCCTAGGCATGGCCAAGTAAGCACGCAAAGGTTTTTCACCCTATCTTGCTGAGTCTTTAAAGGAGTCTAATTTGTACACTATTAGAGAAATGGACTATAGAGATTTGAGCCGAACTCTTAGAGAGTGGAGCTCATATTACACATAAGACGAACTGGTATAGCGTAATAGGCATGTCACGTGATTATTGGCAAAGGGTCACACTTTTGATCCTAGGGTCTACCGAAGTATTTGAGGAAGTAGTTGATTTCCACCAATACGACGCCGGCACAAAGCCCTCATTTCCACCACCACTGAAGGTTGCCAACTGAGGGGCTTTTACTGAGTCTTTAGGGGAGGACTCTTGGCTATCCTGATAAAGTTGAACGAACTAAATCGGTCTATTGGTTGTGGAGATAAATGCATGCAACGATTCATCAGCTGTGCTCATGGATGGATGTCAACCAGGGGGAGGTCGGCTACTCTGATAGGAGTCCGCAGCTGCCATGCAGGCAGTAAGACCGAATTTCAAGTCTGTTGGTGGAGGAATATAGAAGAACATCCTGATGAGGGGACAATGCCCAAGAGACGATCGTTCACCCATGTCCAGAAGCCTGATAAGGTAGAGCAGGGAGATGGCCTACCACGTGGAAGGTTAATCCTGAGTGCAACAAGGCCTAAATGCCATTGGCGTGATAAGACAGGAACAAGCTTCCTGAGGGTTGACACAGATGGATAGGAAATCTGCCTGCATTAATAAGTCTATCATCGGAGCTGATCACTTTGTATGCAGAGATAGAACTAGTAACCACTTGCCACAGTGAAGGGGTTCGAGTGACTATGATTAGAGCAAACACTGTGAGGGGAGGGGTGGGACACCCTCCCTGCTGTTTGAAGAAATCAGAGTCAAGCGGGGTAAAGGTTTTCAGGGTCTATGAAGTTTGTACAGGAGAATTGGTGAGAAACAGATAGGCTACAAACACCTAGACGCAGAATATAAATATCGAGGTACCTCTCACGCTTTATAGAAATCATCAGTAACGGCAAAGAGATCTTATTAATATATTCATTATCTGATACACTTTCTACCATAATTTCATCTACAATATTTTTATCTTGACATTACAAGTGAGCCTTCCTAGGAAACACGTTGTCATGTATCGGGTCTTAGTACAGACTCGCTTGTCCTTAGAGTCGGCTACCGCCTAATACATTCTGCCTTGGTATTTCAAAATGGCTCATGTGATTTTGGAACCATGAGGGAGACACAGAAGAAGACTATAATTATCCTATTTCCCAATCCACTTGAAAAATGCATCCTCCTCTTCATTACTGCATAGTTGTTAAGTTGGAGGTAATTGAGTTGCTGGTCTTGCTTATCCTATATACCCGTTATTTACAGTGGTGTTTGAAATATTAAATTGTTGACTTGCCTTGTGAATTGAAAGTCCTGGGGTTGATCTAAGTGTTTTACATACAGTGGCTATTTGTGCCTCCTGGCTTACTTTCTTTTTAGCTATTTTGGAAGATAATTGAATATCTGGTAGTAGAGATATATGGAATACAGAGCATTCAGTATTTGTAGAATATGGTTGAAGAAAGTAGCATTGCTAAATCTAAGAGCTTGCCTTATATAGTTGGGATATCTTACTAATAACTTGAGGAAGAATAGAACATATTCTACCCATTATGCTTGTATTAACAGCAATAGCAATTAAGTAGTATTTGGGCTATTGTTGTTGACAATATATATATTGTCTATAATACTCAATGGTTTCAATAGCAATGTCAAAAATGAATATATTGTAAATTTTATTATATTTGATACATAGTAGTTATACATGATGGCTTGATAGAGAGGATAACAATCATAGAAGTAATTATTGTTGTTTTATTCACTCTTTTATATATGATCAATAAGTAAAATACATAACCTATAGGTAGATGCTAACCCATAGTACTCCCAAATACATTATTGCTCTCTAGTCAGACCTCTCTTATTCTTAGAGTTGGCTACCACCTAACAACCAGAGTAACTTTGAGCCTGTTGCTAAACCTTGTTAAGAATTCATATATTATATATAGTCTTTAAGATTTAGTGAAGGATTATTGAAGATCCATACCTTTTACTGTCTGGCCCAAAATACATAACTTTGAAGAGTAAATAGTAAGGGATTAGCTAATTGAGGCCTTCCATACCCATATTATAGTATCATCCAGGAAGAATAATATAAGCTTAGATGAAATAGGAAATGCAAACTAGTAGGCAAATACCTGGTTATCAATGAGATTATATTGAAGTCAGTTAGAACAAAACTAGAAGTTACTAAAAACCTGCTCTTTTTTGAAACTGGTGAAGTGATAACTCATTTTATATTTATTTCCTAGAAGCTTAAGTTTATTTCATACCACTATAATCATCTATTGCTTTCAAAAATTGCTATACCTGAACAAAAGCTCTAAAAACTAAGAACTTGAGAAGAGCTGAATCTATATATATAATCTTTAGTGCCAAGCTGTCCCTTATTGAAAAATCTGAGATAAACAGGATAGATGGCCAGAACCATAGTTCTGCTAATAGGGTCTCTGTATCTGTATGGTTAATGCCCTCAGAAGTAGCATGGGGTTGTACATGCAGGAAAGCGGACTCTATCAGGAAACCAATAGTATTGTGCACTATTTACCCAGTGGTGGTCCCCATAGGATTTTAAATAAACCTAGATTGCAAAGAGGTGATATTTGTCTATGGTACCATCAAACCTTTCAGGGCTTGGGATAGACACTTTCTTACTACTTTCCAGTCCTGTAGCAGGACCTGCAGTGGCATTAGAGGGAGCTTTATTGGGCAGGATGACTGTCATATTAGCACATATAAGGTCTTGTTTGATAGTAGCTAAATGGGTCTCAAGGCCTTGGCCTTTGAGGTGGAGAGTCTGAAGTTCCTCAGTCAGGTTCGGTAGTTGTTGTTGTAATTGTTGGTCAGCAGGGAGCTTGGTAGATGCAGGTAGGTTCATAGTCTGGAGAAGGATATCGCAGACACAGGTGAGATAATTGTATCTCTGGTGATAGGTCGGGTGCCTAACTATTCATTAGACAGGCTGGCATTTTAGTTCAAGTGAGTAAAGAGCTTGGTAGGCACCTCAAGCAATTGTGACATGGTGTGGTATTGGTTGAATCCTCATAGATGCAATCTTGTATAATGGGCAGGGTCCGTATGTGGTTAAGAGCAGATAGTCTAAGGCATACCATAGTAGATGGGAGAAGAGTTAGGGGTAGGTGTACAAATAAGACGGGTTTGTGTCAAGGCTTAGAGGGATCAGGGATGGGGTTCGAGAATTTACAGTTAGGGTTCTTAGATTCTAGGAAAACACAAATAAACAAAGATATAACTTCTAAGTACAGGTATAGGAAGGAAATTAGGAGGTGTTTAGTATAGTGATAGCTAAGTAGATTGAGGTGTTTAGTAACACTCTGTTTCAAAATAGTACTTCTTGCTGTTTTGAAACTGCAGTTTGGGAACAGTATTTTTAGTAGATTAATAATGTGAGTTAATAAAATTCTTTTTTTCCATTTTTTTTTTCCAACTAAATTGGCCGGAGCCTTTATATAAAACAAAATTAGTTCAACACATCAACTTTGAAACTTTCTTCACATCCCAATCATGCTCTAGTTTATCTCTGACATTTATATCACCAGCATCTCTCCCTACTCCACCCTTTTCCACTACCTCTCCCCCTGTACTCTCTGGCCTTCTTCTGTCCTAGTCAGTCTTGTTCTGCTCTGGGTGACATCCTTTGGTATTTGTCAGCCTTCTTCTCTCCTCTTTGGCCTCCCTCTGCACTTGTCAGCCTCTGTTTGCACTCTTTGACCTCTTTCGCCACTTGTTGGCCTCTGTCTATACTCTTCAGTCTCTGTCTACACTCTTCAGCCTCTATCTGTGCTCCTCAGCCTCCTTCTCCACTATTCAACCTCCTTCTGCAATCTCTAGCTTTCCTCCATACTGGTTATTCTCCTTCTATGCCCTCTTAGCTCTGTTTGCACATTCCGGTCTCCTTCTTTGCTTCCTGGCTCTCTTCTCTCTATCCTGGTATCCTCTTGTGTGTTGTGCCTTTGTATACTTTTTCTTCTCCTACACCTTCTCTCTCTAATACTATCTTTTCTTTTAGGCTTTTTCTTCTTCTACCCTTTTCTAGCCTCCTAGGTCTCCACTTCTTCTCCACTTCCTGGGCTTCTATACTTGCTAGCCTTCTGGACTTTCTTAGTTTTTAGGCTTCTTAAGCTTCTACATATCCTATACTTATACACTTTCTCAGCCCTAACCCCTCTTGCACTTTCTGGCCCTTCATACTTTCTAGCTCTCTACACTACCAATTGCTGTGTACTGCCAAGTCTTCTGCACTTCCTGATTGGCCTCTGCTGCTTGCAGTACACCTTAAATTAAGCTTTTTATTACTTCTAAAATTATACTTGAAAGTTCTAATTTAAAACAAGCTAAAGCACTATTGACAATGATTGTGGATAAGACTCTGATTAATGAACTATTGAATCAATGTTGCAAAGGAAAGAAAACTGACAATGGATTTAAGAGTGAGACCTGGCAGCAGATTATAGGTGATTTTAATAAATCAAGACCTGAGGAAAATCCTCTTTCAGTAAGGCAAATTAAAAACAGAGTTGGTTTGGTATTAATTCAAGTTCCCTTCTATATCTTTGATACTAAATATTATTTTCTCTCATAATTTACTAATACTTTCTGAGTACTTCATAGTTGAAAAAACAATGGAAGGCATTCAATCATCTGATAAATTTATTAGGCTTTAGATGGAATGAAGAGAGTGGAGTTGTTACTGCAGAGAACACTGATTGGAGAGATTATATTAAGGTAATTACAACTCTTTAGGATTCGTCAATTGTGACCCACCTTCTATAAAAGATAAGGTTAATACTAACTAACTATCATAATACTTATAGATTTATCCACTAGCTGCTACCTTTAAGGAAAGGGCATTGGGAAATTACAAAGAGCTAGACCAGATTTTTATAAATACCACAGCTGTTGGTACACATGCATATAGTTCTACACTGGCCCCTACTACCAATAACATTTCATGAGAGATTCAAAATCTCACTCAAACATCTACTGAAATACAAATTTCAGATAGCGAGCCTGACTGGTATGAAGGTGAAATCAACCACTTTATTGAGAACTATAAAAGTCAGAGTCAGACTCTGGATCAAACCTTTGACAATACTCCACAGGAGAACATTTGTTCAAGTTTGCAATCATCATCCCTCCCACTGTTATCTTCCACTGCAGCCCCCAACAGATCAACAACACCTATCTCACCATCTCAAATGCAATCCTACACTCACCAGACAATTATTGATCTTAATACTACTCCACATTCCTTATACTGGATGAGAGCCCCAAGTAGGGCTTCAATTACAAAGAGTTCAATAAGGAAAAGGGCTCTTGCCTCAGAGTTATCTATACAAGAGATTTGAAAGATCTCAGAGTTTGCTAAAAAGATTACAGATGATTTAACTGGGTTGGTTGTAGAGACAAGAGATACAAAATGTGTTTGTCTGGATGATAATATATGTACAACAAAGCAGGAGAATTCTTTATTGGCTCATGTATCTCCAGAGTTTCAACAATATGCTAACACTGTTGTTTTTGTAATAGAACTGTACAAGCAATAAAAAATTGCAAAACAAGCAGTAAAGGCAGCAACTGATACACTTGAAAAAAGTCCTATTGCTTGTATTACTCTTGTGCTAATGCCAGAGGATTTACAGATAGACTGGTTAGAACAAGCTTTAACCAAAGCTTATGATATGGTATTGTAAATTAGGCTTAACATAATATACATTTGAGTGTTGTTATGGGAAAAAGAGTACAAATGCTTTTTAGGTATTTTGAGTTATACTTACTTTTAGTTTGCATGGCAACCAAAGCCTTCTTGAGAAAAAGAGAAAAATGTGTTTTGACAAAGAAATTGAAACAACTCAACAACCAGTAAATTAAATAGTATGAAAATAGAAGATAGATAATACTTATTGTTGTTTCTATAATTCTATGTAAAATATTTTAAATTATAATTTGATTAATAGATTTTAATTGAGAATTCAAAAATTAATATATATTGAGGAAAGTTATAATAGCTGAGTAAGCAGAATTAATAGATTTATTAACTTTGATCTACTGCTTTATGCTTATTTTTAGAACCAGGAGGGCGGCCACGTCCCCGTTTGGCTGGAGGTGTAATTAGTAATTCTTGTACCTGGCTACTTTCTCCTTGATCTAAAGTTTTAGTTAGTCATTGTCTTGCATCTTTTGCATATACTGCTCTTGTATTTTTCTTCTCATGAACAGCCAAAACTAGTACTTCAGCAGGCTTAGAGTAATACCAAGAATCTTGATATTGGGGAAGAACATAAGAGGAATATTTGCTCCAGAGATCATACCGCTTCTCAGGATTCAAGCCAGTATCCATGAGCCCACATGGTTTAATACCTAAGAAGTTAGCCAGAAGAAAATCTCTTTTCCTTAGATCAATCTTTATCCACTGATCCTGTGGTAGTCTTTTGACTTCTACAATACCTGAAGTTATAGCAGCAAAGCGGAAAAAGTGATAACTTTGAATTCCTTTTAATGCTATTAAGTATGAGTTCAAGGTGGTCTCCCAATCTCAAAACATTGTACCAGCAGGATCATCAAAGAATCGAACAGCTTTGATCTTGCATGCTTTATCAGTAGTATCAACAAGTGCTGCATACATCTCTGAAGTCCATACCTCATTTCAATTGGCTTTTTGCTTCACAGTTCCAAATCCTCTGTCTACACTATTTCATGTATCACCTTTTATTTGAAAGCTTAAGACAATTTCTTGTATATCCTGTGTTGCTACAAGCTAAGGCAGATACCATAACATTGTTTTATTCTTATTCTGGCCTCCACAGTTATCTGCCCAGAGATTAATCTTTGATATAAGCTTGTGAATAGAAGTTAAAAAACAATGTAAAATTGATACAACTTGGTTAGCTCCTTTGCCCTGCTGTGCCTCTGTAAACATTGTATGATAATATTGATCAATGGCATCATTGTCAATACCAAAAACATAAAACTTGAAAGGGGACCAATAGTACCACTGTGATGGCTGCTGTGGTACTTTTGGTATTTCAACAACTTGCTGAAAGTCAAAGGAAAATGTACTTGTCTCAAATTCAAAGGCCTTGGCCTCTTCAATATCAGACTTATATGCAGTGCAACATGCTCTGTACTCTTGTTTATGTGTTTGCAACTGTTTCTCTTTTTCACTTACCTCAGAACTTACAATTGAAGAATTATTGGTTCCAGATTTCTCAGGAAACAATAATTGCAACTGTTTTTGTCCCTTTGGTAGATTTCATAAAACTGTATATTCATCACAGACATTTTTGAATGCTTTACGTATTTTCATAAAGCGTAAACTGGGATGGGACTTCCATACCTGGTAAAACTTAGAAAATAAATGAGGAGCTTCATCCTTAGAATATCCTCTTTCCTTATAATAGTTTTGAAATAGAAAGTTATAGGATAAATGGGAGGAGAGATAGACAATATTCTGTAACTCCATATAGGTTGTAATTCTCCCATCTGTCAGCTTTCGCTTATAGGTTCAGGTAGCAATTGCTTCACTCTCTTCCTCTTTTAAGCTCAAGAGGTATTCTACTACCTCAGTAACTACTTCCTTGGATATTTGGTTAGGAGGTGCATGACCATAATTGCCATGCTGTTTGGGAATAGGCATTTGTGTTGCATATAGATGGTGAATTAAGGCATACAGGCTTTTCAAGGATATGTTCCAAAAGGTAGTAAAAATATCTCTACAAACTGTTTCAACGAAGGGAAGAACATATTTGATATTTCTGTGATTACCCTTACGCTTGCGATAATCTTGATGTTGTATTTTCCACTCATTCAAGACAGTTGTATTGCTTGATAATTGAGGGGATAAGAGATATGTGTTCAAAATTACAGTATCTCATTCCTGTACGGTGGTGTGACTGTGTCGGTCATGTGACACAGCCACATGACCTGTTGTTATGCTAGAAGATTCTAGCAGGTTAGATAGATTTTCTTGGTATGAGTTAGTGTTCGCGTAACTATAGAAGGGTATAAATAGGAGTGTATCTTTCCTTTCAGTTAGAAGAGCACGCAACCTTGGATTAATCTATGAGTCTTAAAGATATATCTTGTTCACTACGTCTACTCCACTATCACAAGTGCAAGTGACTTAGATACAAATATTCTCAGGTTGTGAGCCTGGGTTTGTGAGATCTTCTGCAAACCTGAACATCATATATCACAAGGCCATAAGTGCACTCCTAAGTGAGTGTATACCGTTGATCCTCCCCTCAAACACCTCCTTCCACAAAACCAACCTGGCCCACCAGAACTTTGATGCACTAGACTGGTGGACGTGTCCTCACTACAACAAAATCCCCCCTCTTTCACTTGATTATCTTCTCCCTTCCCGTTGTGAAAAATACTGCGACGAGCTGCGCCGTGACGCAATCAGGACCCTAAGCGAGATAAACGGTTGGTGTTTTTATTCACAAAGAAACCGACCCCTTCCACAAAACAAATGATCAGAAATGACGGTAATCGGATCTGTACCAAGATAAAGTAAGATATCAAACGATACCGAAACCATCTTCAAGCTATCTGTAACCGACTACCCGAAACTACAAGGTCAAGAGAATTACCAGACTTGGGCACAAGCCTGGCTGGTTGCCTTCAAAGTCCTCGGACTATCAGAGGTAGTAGTTGGAACGGAAAAGAAGCCTGAAATCCCAACGATCAGAGCATCCGAAGATACTACAAAAGTTACTACGTGGAAGAAAAAGGATATGAAACCTAGATTCTACCTCTACCAAGCAGTAAACTCTATCTACCATGCCGACATCTCTGCCAAAAGTTCAGCAGCGGAGGTCTGGCAAGCGTTCAAAGACCGATTCGACAAAGAAACTCCAGCTACCAACATGATGCTACTTGAAGCCATCTGGAAAATCAAACTTGTCTCTACCCAATCCATCTCTGACCATGCCACAAAGTTCAAAACTACATAGAACCGTCTTGCCCAATGGTGTTCATCCACTGATGATAAAACAACCAACGAATTCTGGACTACGATGCGAGTATGGACACAAGCAGAAGAAGTCAAGGGCACTGTCTTCATGCTGTCCATCAACGAGTTGCACCCTGATCTATGCGATGTCTTGTCAGCAAGAAAGACAACCAGATCCATGGACGTTCGGGATTACTTTCTAAGTAGAGCAGGAGAAAAAGGTGAAGGTAAAGAGAAGGAAAAGGTACTGTCGGTACCTAACAAAAACAAGAAACAGATGGACTGCACATGGTGTGCCGCAAGAGGTGGGAAAAGCAATACCCACAATACCAACAAATGTCGAGGTCTTTCAAGGGAAAAAGCCAAAAAGGAGAAACGGGACAACAAGCCAAACACTACATCTGTTACCGATGCTACAGTCACGGTTCTAATGGTGAAAGCCAGGGTACCTGCTACACCAGAGGAAGAGGGTGTCTGCAGTACGACAACCGGGGAAGTCTCAGTGGAATGGTTGTGTGTTTTGGGAGCATCGAACCACATATCACCAAATTCAAGTAACTTCCAAAGTCTTACACTTGCCTCTGAAAAGATAGTAACAGCAGACGGTAGAATTCACCAGGCAACTGCATCTGGAGATGCTTACCTCCACATGCGCCTGTTGGACAGAACTAAACATACAGTCATCCTCAAACAAGCACTGTATGTACCCACGTTTCGATACTTATTGGTATCTGAATCACAATTGGACGATGTTGAAGTAAAGTTCATGGTAGAAAAAGGACAGAGGATGTTTGAGAATGAAAGGAGGGTTTTCATGGTTGCGGATAAGGAAAGTAGGTTGTGGTATGTTAGGATGAGTAATGAGAAGTCTTTTGTTTCTGTTTACGAAGAAAAGCACAAAGCCCTTGGACATCCGAGTGTGATTAAGGATTGTTACAAGGACGCTACCCCTATCACTCCTCCATCAGACTTTCACTGTATGACATGCAATGGGAACAAAACCACGCATGTAAAACCAAAGTCAAAGGATATCGAAACCAAGTCAGCTTTCGACAAAGTCCATTCTGATCTTAGTAGTCAAATGTCTACATCCATGCTGGGAAAGAATCTCTACTACATGACGTTCATAGATGATTATACCAGGTAATGTTGCATTTATCTACTAAAGACAAAGGACGGAGCAGAAATTGCCCTAAAACACTTCTGCGAAATGGTACTTACTCAATTCGGTAAATGAGTCAAGCGATTACATAGCGACCAAGGAACCGAATACCTTAACCAAAAAGTGTCTGACTTCCTAAACATAAAAGAAGTCATCTACACCATATCACCAGCCTACAACCCAGAATCAAACGGAGTTGCAGAAAGGTTGAATCGTACCCTTACGACAATGGTGCGATGTATGATACTACCTGAACGAAAATCATTGTGGGGAGAAGCCTATTCCACAGCAGCTTATCTCTACAATCGTAGGTGGCATTCATCAATAAGAACAACGCCATTCGAGCAACTATATAAAACGAAACCCATGATTAGTCATCTCCATCTCTGGTTCGCCAATGTTATAGTACATGTCCCAGCTGAGAAGTGAGGAAAGTTTGACCAGACTGCAGAAGAAGGTCACCTAGTCAGCTACACTTCCAGTCCGACGATTTACCGTGTTTACATACCTAAATGGCATACTGTGATCGAAGCAAGGAATGTGAAATTTGGAAAGACAAAAGAGGTATCATTTGAATATCTTCAATGAGCAATAGAAAGAGAAGAAAAGGAAAAGTCAGATCAATCCAGTGAATCGGAACATACCAATGAGGACGGGACGTCTACCCCATTAAGACCAACAACGCTAGTACGACCTCCGAATACCTCTATGCCTGGCGAATTCCAGTCAACACCAATTCCTCCTCCAGATACCTACTCTCAAGCACCTCCAGCACCCCGTCATTTCACTCGTGAACGAACTCAGACGCAGAAAGCACTAGACCAAGAACGACTTTAAATAGAGAAGAAGATACGGTCTCTGCAACGTCAAATAAAGAGAAACGAACGGGATTGCAAGCTGGAAGGACTAACCAAGGACAAGATGCAGCTTCTGCAAGAAAGGAGAGAGGAACTTGATGAACAGCTTCGAAATTAGGAAGAGAATCTTCAAAAACATGCGGTCGTTGGTCTCATGTATCACATACCAGACCCCAATACGTATAAAGAGGCCATGGAATCGCAGGAGAGGAATGAATGGCAGAAGGCCATGGATGAAGAAATGAAGGTAGTGAGAAAACAAGAAGTAGGAGTGGAGGTGGAAAACCCAAGTTGTAACGTGTTCGGGGCAGGCCCTAGTCACGTAGCGGTACAATAGGAGCAGATGGCCTCGTGATCAACATGAAGCGAGCGCTGCTTGCTAAAGGAGGCTTCGAGCGGGGTGTAATAGGAGATCAAACAAGTAACCGTTCAACCAAGTATATTTAAGAATACTGTCTGTCGAAGTCTGCTGTTTCCATGGCGGAAATCAGCGGTCTTTAAATACAGCTAATTGCTTATCTCCAGTATGAGCGATATTGCCAAACATTGTATGTATCAACCGATAGCACACGAAACGATACAAGTATCAAATGATACTGTGAAACCAAACATAAAACAATGTGTGTATCAACCGATAGCAGACGAAACAATACAAGTATCAACCGATACTGTGAAACCAAACATAAAACAATATCTGTATCAACCGATAGCAGGCGAAACAATACAAGTATCAAACGATACTGTGAAACCAAACATAAAACAACCTAGTACCGGTTCTGGTTACACAAGTGGAAAGAAGGTATTAACAGGACTATGGGGTTATAAGGCCAAAGTCAAAAAGGATGGCACTATCGAACATCAGAAAGCACAATACTGCGCAAAAGGTTTCAACCTAGCCCCAGGCGAAGACTGCGAAGCAGCTTATGCCCCAGTTGCTCAGTTAGAATCCCTAAGACTCCTGCTGGCAGTAGCTATCAAATGTGGTTACAAGTTCCGGCAAATCAACATTAAGAGTGCCTTCCTATATGGCAACATAGACATGGAAACCTAACTGGAGCTCCCAGAAGGGTACCGCAAACCAGACAAGGTCTGGAAGCTTAAGAAAGCCATCTATGGTCTCAAGCAATCCCTACAACTATGGTACCAACAACTGACCAAAACCCTCGAAACCATGAACCTTAAAGTTACCGACTTCAACCCATGTATTCTCGTTGCAAAAAACCTCTTTTGTTGTATTTACGTTGACAATATTCTAATAGCCGGAAAACCCTCACTAGTTGATACATGTATTGACAAAATACAGTCCCATTTTCAATGTACAGACTCTGGACAAGCATCACTATTGTTGAGCATGCAGATCAAAATCTCAAAAGATAGTCTCAAAATCTACCAGGAACGGTATATCACAGAGATCCTCGAATGATTTCACCTAAGCGAAGCCAAACCAGTTACCACTCCTATCGAAGTCCATATGACTCTTATGAAAGCAAAAGACGATGATCAGCTATACGATCAACAACAGTACCAGTCAATCATTGGATCGCTGATGTACGCCGCTGTCGCTACAAGACCTGACATCGCACATGCCACTGCTTTCCACAGCCAATTGTCCTCAAAGCCTACTACCACACATCTTACTGCCGCTAAAAGGGTACTAAGGTATCTAAAAGAAACCAAGACCAAGGGATTATGATACAACCGAGACAACAAGGAACAGCCATTGAAGATCTTTAGTGATGCTTCATTTGCCTCCAATCTCGAAGACAGAAAATTGTTTACCGGTCTGATCATAAAAGCTTACGGAAGTACCGTAATATGGCGATCAAAGAAACAAAAAACTGTAGCAACATCTACAACAGAAGCCGGATACGTCGCCCTCACATTCACCACTCGACAAACTGTCTGGTTAAGCCAAGGAATGTCACATATGGGAATTGAGGCTGTACCGATCCTATACTGTGACAACACAGCAGCCATCAAGCTTACTGAAAACACACACATTTCCGATCGAACGCAACATATCGATGTTCAGCACTACTACACTAGAGAGCTACGCGAAGCAGGGAAGATAGATGTGATAGTAGTTGGAATGGAGGACAATTTGGCGGATATATGTACGAAGGGATTAGTTAAGGTGACATTTGAAGGGTTTTCTAATAGGCTGGGAATGGAACCGTAGGAAAAGTGTTCAAAATTAGGGTATCTCATTTCTGTACGGTGGCATGACTGTGTCCGTCATGTGACACAGCCACATGACCTGTTGTTATGCTAGAAGATTCTAGCAGGTTAGATAGATTTCCTTGGTATGAGTTAGTGTTCGCGTAACCATAGAAGGGTATAAATAGGGGTGTATCTTTCCTTTCAGTTAGAAGAGCACGCAAGCTTGGATTAATCTATGAGTCTTAAAGATATATCTTGTTCACTACGTCTACTCCACTACCACAAGTACAAGTGACTTAGATACAAATATTCTCAATATATTACCATAATTCACTTCTTCTTTCTTGATAACTTATCATGGTGCAGCAGCTATCTTTTCCAAGATTCTGGTTCAGCCTTATCTATACATTCTTGTGAGCAGGAACAAGCCTGCAGGAGTAATTCTAAGCACCTCCCCGCTATCTCTACTAGCTCCTCAATTTCACTTTCTATTGCAAAAAAAAACTGATTTTCGAATCTCAACTATTTAAATACAAAGAATTATCAATTTATACTTACCAGTACCAAACAAAGTTTGAGTGTTTGCAACACTACTCTCAGACTCTGATAGAGAGCTATCAGAATTAAAGTCTGAAGAATCAATACTAGGATCAATGTCCATGCTCATTGTAAAACAATTATAAAAGAAGAATAGTTTAAAGTAGGTAAAAGGAGAAAAGTGTAATTTGCAATAAGGGAAATTGATGATGGTTTTTGAAGAAATCCTAACAACATATCAATAGATACGTTTCTTGAAAAATTTAATAAAGTGGCGATATGGTATACTACTACTAGTACCTTAACCCTGATCTAATTATTCAATCTAGCTCTAATATTAAATATGCAATTGTATACAAATATTTAATCTCAAGCTTAGTTGCATTTGCTTCTCTTACAACAGGTTAATAATGTCTGAAAACTATGCAATGTACATTAATATTTTGCTATACTTTTTAACAACAACAGATTGTATTCTTAAAAATATTTCAAACTTGCAGGCAGGTATATCTTGAGGTAGGCTATCATTCTATATAAAAAAAATATTTTGCCATAATAACAAGAATAATCATTACAGACCCACCTTTGTGCAAATTTTAAAATTAAATATATTTCAAGAAGCTGGGAAAATACTCTACCATATACTCTAGCCTTAGAATCATTCACCCAGTTTTGTGGTTGTTGGCAATTGTTATCCTTTTCCCTTAAATGCACCCATATTCAGTTAAATGACTCAATCGATCCAAAGAAGCAACCAATGACGACGATCTCTAAAGTATACAAGAAAAAAGTCATAAATTGAATAAATGAGAAACTACATGCTGGAATTATCATATGACAAGAATACCAGGAGCAGTATCCATGTTTATACAACTAAAGTCAGATGGAAGTATCTATCTCCTGGTATACCTAAATGTTCAAAATGACCACACAGTACTGAATAGCCTGTCTATCCCTAATGAACAACCAATCCTAAACCATATTGGAAGAGTGAGGTTCAGAAACAAGATGGACCTTAGTGATACATATTTCAAGACATTGGTAGACTGAGAAAGTGTTAGGTTCAACTTATTCAAAACACCCTTTAGAGGTTTTGTCAGCAAGGCAATACTACAAGAAGACATGAATATACCTACAACATTTATGTGGGTAATGGAAGATCTGTTAAGCAAATTCCTACACCATTTCAAATCGGCATCCATCGATAGGATTCTTAGATTCTTGGATACAGCTGAGTATCACGTAAGGTATATCTGGCGTGCATGCAACAAACTGTGGAAAGGGAAAATCTACGTGTACAAAAGAAAGTCCGTACTATTCGCAGAGAAGGTGGCAGTACTTGGGCATATAGTAGATAAGGATAGAATCTATGCCTCACCATAGAAGATAGAGTCCATCGCATGCTGGAATACACCCAAAACAAAAACGAATTGCAATACTTGCTGGGAATAGTGAACTGTGTAGCTCTGTTTATCATGCATCATACCACGCTAACAGGGCCATTAACCGGCCTAATAGGAAATGCCAAATTTGTATAAATACAAACCTACCAAACAGCATTCGACGTGATTAGGAATCAAATCGTCAATCACTGAGTCATTCAATCAATAAGGTTACAGAGCAAGAAACCAATTTGCTTAGTAACCGATGCCTCGAACTTAGGAATTGGAGTATGGGTAGAATAAGGTCTAATGTATAAGACAGTCCAACCAGCAGCCCTGCATAGCAGGGACTTCACCAATGTGCGAGCAAATTATAGAACTACAGACAAAGAGGCCCTAGCGAGAGTGGAAGCACTAAACTAGTTTTACAACACATTAATGGGAAATACTTTCACCATAGTGACTGACCACCAACCTCTGACTCACCTATAGACAGCCAAGAACCCTAGCAGGAAGCAGGTTAGATGGCTCAGTACACTAGAAAAATACTATGCTAAGATAGTCTATGCTCTGGGAAGCACAAACTATTTAGCAGATACCCTTTCCTACATATATGAAGAAAATTCAGGCTTGAACCAACTCTATGTCAAGAACTATAAAAAGGGTACTGATGATATTTCAGATAATACAGTTTACAAACAAGAACCAAATACAATAGAGCTCAAGATAATCTCAACCTATACCCTCCCTTCTTTCTCATATATCAAATATCCCAAAGAGGTCCCAGTACCTCCCAAGAGCCTCTGCTCAATTGTTACAGAAAATGATTGGATCAATCCATACACCTTATGAAGTATGCGACCTGTAACGTGTTGGGGCCAGGCCCAAGTCACGTAGCAGTACGATAGGAGCAGATGGCTTCTTGATCAACAAGAAGTGAGTGCTGCTTACTAAAGGAGTCTTCGAACAGCGTGTAATAGGAGATCAAAGAAGCAACTATTCAACCAAGTATATTAAGAATACTGTCTGTCGAAGTCTGCTGTTTCCATCGTGGAAATCAGCGGTCTTTAAATACAGCATATCGCTTATTTCCAGTATGAGCGATATTCTAAAATGTTGTATGTATCAACCAATAGTACATGAAACAATACAAGTATCAAACAATACTGTGAAACCAAACATAAAACATTGTGTGTATCAACCAATAGCACACGAAACACTACAAGTATCAAACGATACTGTGAAACCAAACATAAAACATTGTGTGTATCAACCAATAGCACACGAAACAATACAAGTATCATGTAATACTATAAAACCCAACATAAAACATTGTGTGTATCAACTGATAGCATACGAAATAATACAAGTATCAAGCAATACTGTGAAACCCAACATAAAACTAACCTAGTACCCATACCAGTTACACTACTAGAAGAACTTTAGCACAACAAACTTCCCTACTCGCACTACAGGGTAGATCATTACTCTTACCACCGAACCAAAATTAAGTTTACAAAACACTATGCTAGACCACAAAGTTAGCCAATCACAAGGTCTCCAAGCAAGGGCCCGAGACCCCCATGTACTATACCAGACCCTAGTCCCCCTGAATCCCCTAAGATAAACAACTGGAAATGGCAACAAACAATTGGCAAAAGGCCAGATAGCGCTAGTGAGAGGCTGTCTATCCTCATTCAACCCATAGTATAATTACTTACAATCTCTGTACTGCTAAACTCAAAGGTACTGTAGCTTCAGTTGCCTGACAACCAACCTCCAATTAAATGGGGGAAGCTGTTAGAAGACTATACAAATAAAACAATAGTCTCAGGCAAGCCACCAGCAATAGACAAGTACTGCTATGGACTTTATGATATTATGGAGAAGAATGAGGAGGCTAACCTATAAGGGACAACCTGAGAAAGTAAGATAGAAGATAAATGAGATATTAGACAAACAGTCAGTAAAATAATAGCAATCTTCCATGCACACTTGGTCTCAGCATACCAGAAGCAACCGATTTGAAAAAAAGTAAATAAGGGGATAGGTTCTAGAGGGGATTTGTCTTCCTACATAGTCATGAACAGAATGCTATTCACTAAGACAAGGTCGTGAAGAATGCCTGTACATTCCGAAAGGTTCCACATTCAGAAACACTATATTAAGAATGTATATCATAGCTGAGATACACAACAAAGAGCACCATAGTGCTGAACAAAATCTGTACCACATGACAGAATACCTATTCTGGTCAGAAATAAGGAAGGATTTTAGAACATATATTACTCAATACCACACCTGCCAAACCAACAAGAAACTTATGAAACTGCCGGAAGGAAAAATGCAAACAATAATCCTGCCATCAGTAATCTTCAAGTGAATAGCTATTGACTTTGTACAACCCCTTAACAATTTATAGAGATACGATACAGTTTTGGTAGCCATAGACAGATTCGCAGAATATATGTGGCTAATACCAACAAACAAAGAAGTAATAGTACCAACCATATGAGAGCAGCTACAAAACTATAGATTTGCACTGCACGATTACCCTACAACAATAGTAAGTGATGTAGACCCATGGGTTCAATTACACCTATAGAAGCAATAGTGTCAATTGTTAGGAATCGAGCACATCAAAGCAGCACCAGCACACCATAAAATAAATAGACAAGTTGAAAGAAAAATTCGAGAATTAAAGATACCTCTATATAACCTAGTCAAGGCAAGACAAAACAATTGATTCCATGCAATTCTGAAAACAGTAGTGCACCTGAATCCAGGATGGTCAGAAACCTTAGATACATCCCTATACAAAGCCATTTTTGGGAAAAACTACTCATTACTTTATTTGGCGTATTTCAAGAACTCTACATTTGTAATGACCCAGCATATATGAGCTATGGCAGACAGAACCTATACCCATAGAGGTAGCCAGAAGGCGAACTGGTAGGAACCGGCAGGCAAGTAAGTACTTGACCTACGGAGACCCGATGGCCCAGGCTCCGAGAATGAGCAGAACTGGCTGGTCAGGGACTTAGGTACCTGGATACACCCAGGAGCTGTGTCAGCGTACTTAGGGACTTCTGAAGGGGCAGTTGCTCTGCTAGGTCGGGTAACTGGAGACAGGATAACAGGGAAAAGTTATCTTGTCCGCTGGACAAGGTTACCCTACCCTCAGGATCAGGTTACCCTGCCCTGGGGCTTGGGTTACCCTGCCCAAAGTTGTGAGTTACCCTACCTTACAATACGAAGTCCCTTGTGGAGCTCGAGAAAATTGACTGGAATGTCTGTCACGCGAAGCTATGCATGATACTGGAATCTGTGGTTCCAAGGGATGCTATTGGGCGAGCTACGTAGCTTTGATGAAGCTGTAAATTGGAGACATTATTCCTATCATACCCCTCCGGCCCCGCCTTGAGGCCGGGACATTATGGCCAAACGGCTGTGTAGTTGTGTGCAGCCTAGCAAAGAGGAATCTTTGGAGACATGCTTGCAACACCGTATACGTCGCTGCCATCCGGTCGACCGTAAGCTGTTTGTAGGATATATAAGGGGGCATAGGGTAGAAGGTGGAGTACCTCCTCCAAGTTGTTCGAGGTAAAACGGACCAAAACTGACGGAGTTAATGGATGCTAACCCTGGGGGTCCCGAAGGTAGGCCCAGGTGGTGCCAGGGCGACTGGGAGAGTTTTACACCTACCAAGCCCGAAAGTGTCCCCAATACTATAGGCAATGAAAGTGAAGTGCAGAGATACTAAAAGCATGATTCCTACCACAGGTAAGGTAGATCCAAGGTAGTGGTCATGGGTAGCGCCCATTGGAGCACTTCCGGACTACCGTGTCCTGCTGAAGACACCGGAGGCCCGAGACCCGTAAATAGTAAATAGATAAACTGCTCACAGTAGCTTCCGGAGTCAAGCAGAGATCAATGCATATGGGAAGGGTGTTATAGATAGTCCAGTTCATGAGGTGCCTTGACTGTTAGCCACTGGCAAGACACCGATGTACAGAGGTTTTCACTCTGGTGGGCAAAATGGAAATGCACCACAGAAACGATAACCGCATAAGGTGAACGCCGAGTAGAGTGTGTCGACACATGCATGCCCGAAGGGTGTGCCCGGAGACATGTCGGACCACCCTCAGCGCTAAAGGGTGTGCTCGAATGGTTGGAGTAAACTGATGGGGGAGTTTCTGGCATAAGATAAAACTACCTGAAAGTCTATGTGAGAACACTCCTACTCCAACAATCAATCCTCTCGAGACCTTAATTGAGTGAAGCATCAGGCTTAACGATATTAAGTTTTACCGCTTACTTTACTCTTACATTGGTGTGAACCTTTGGTGATAAGTTTGAAGTTGTTCAGTGCGGTCGTAACCTTGGGATCCATCTTCCTAGGGGTCCCCTCATTACAACAGTCCCAACAGCGGATAAACTGTGAAATCGACATCAGGCAATCTGAAATACCATGTTTAATATAATAAAATTGACACACTTCAGAAGCGCAAGGACAGCAGCCAAGTGATACAGATACTATATGCCTATCAGGATAGGAAACCAGCTACTAGTGTATAGAAACCTTTTCATAACCGAACCTGGATAGGGCAAGAAGCCACAATCCTGCTAGGGACCTTTCATGATAATTGAATACAAGAACTATACAGAGAACTATATAGTAGATATGGATAGAAGAATGTACCGTAATTGGATAATAACCTTCTACGCATCTACAGTAAAAAGATATCTACCTAACGAAGACACTACTTTTTCTGGAAGAAGCCATACAAAATCCGCTTTAATTGTGGGAAAGAAAAAACTGGAATCGGAGGTGGAAATGATACGCAATTATAGGAAAAGATACGACCATGACCTGTTCTTAGTAAACTGGTCAGGATACCCCAAAACAGAAAACAGCTGGGAACTACTTGAAGGATTAGAAAATGCAATAGAGTGCAGTAAACCAAGAGAAGGTGGACAACAAATCTGACAATGAATTGTGCCCTACAATAAACTATGTAACAGTAGCCTAGAGCCTGACACTGCCCAAAAACCAAAGGCTCTAACCCAATACAGATAAGGAGACATAGGATGGGTTCTGGTCAGCTTATTTCAAGAGCAAATTTGAGAGCAGCGAGGATGAGAACTGTGTAATGAAGGATGAAGCTGCATATTAGATACAGCTAGCAAAGGCCAAATACTGGGTCTAACCAAAGTAAAAACTTACCATCCAACAATCTTATGATGTCAAACTATGAGCAGGTATCCTGGAGACTACGCTATCAGCTAATAGGCCTATTAGTGAACCATAATATTATCCCAAGATGATTTCTCATACCCTGATTATTCATATACTTCTACAATAAATACTTCGAAATAACCACTCTATCAACTGGACAAATATGGGGTAACACTACACCAGATGTGTTTCCATTTGGTAGTGGGTATTACCTGAGTATGGAGAAATACAAAATATGTAGTCGGACCAAGGAGAAAAAGATAAATACCACCCCCCACCCCCTATACCTCTAAACAAGGACAATAAAGATACTTCCTCCCAATCTACCACACCCAGCAGAGGTAACCTTCCTCCATCCAAACCACCTTAACGATGTCAAACTATCAGGAAGTTAACTTGAGACTACACTACTAGTATGTGGGACTGCTAGTACACCGTGAAACTATTTCACTAAGCACCTATTAGCAAATATTTCATATCGACTATTGTGAGAAATGTGGATGTGTCGATATTGAGATAGAGGATTGAGAGCATAGAATAGTATAGGATTGGATAGATTTGCCACAATACTAGCAATCTGGGTATTTCATGCTCAAGGCTCCGTGCACAAAGTGTTTGGAGAGATGGCTAAAGGATACAGAATGGATATTGCTGGATAACATGAGAATATTGCAGGATAGCAATAACAATGAGTATGGGTCCTATGAGGACTTTCACGAGAATAGTGGGTTTACTGGCTATTAGGATTTCTTATATTATTTGATTTGATAAAATTGATATTTTATATTGGAAGTATAACTAGTATGGATACTAGGTTATATTTTAGGTTTAGTTTTATAGTATCATTTGATACTTGTATTGTTTCATATAGTATTGCTTGATACACATAATGTTTTATGTTTCATTTCACAGTCTTGTTTAATACTTGTATTATTTCATATAGTATCACTTGGTACATACAATATTTTATATTTGGTTCCACAGTATTACTTGATACTTGTATTGTTTCATGTACTATCGTTTGATAAATACAGAGTTTTATAATATCACTCATACTAGATATAAGCGATAACTTGTATTTAAAAACTGCTGATTTCCACAATAGAAACAGCTGACTTCTACTAACAGTATTTCTAATATACTTGATTGAATAGCTACTTCTTTGATTCTCTATTACACTCTTTCAAAGACTCCTTTAGTTGGTAGTGCTCACTACTTGTTGATCATGAAACTATCTGCTCCTATCGTACCACTACATGAATAGAGCACCAGTCAGAATACATTACATCAACAGACATACTGAATCTTTCCTACAAATATAAGAGTTATACAGGAGTTACTACTATCACTATTTTGTTCTGTATTTAAATCACAGATGTGTTTCAATTAAGACTCTCATACATACCAAGAGTTAGCTAAATTGTCTTAAGCTACATCGATAATAGACTAGTTATAGTATAGTAAAGTATAATAAGAAAAGTAATACAATGTTTAGAAGAAAAATTCTAAGATTATAATTAGGTAGCAAAAAAAAGGAATATGATATTCAATCTAACCAAAATAAATTAAATAGAAATAGAAAAAAAGATATAAAACTCAATTAAATTGAAAGCTTAGGAGATAAGGAGTATGGATATGATAAGAGTATGGGGAATATAGTTCAAAAGTAAGAGTGACTCAATAAATACCAATAGAAGGTACTAGACCCAGAGAGCAGAGAAGATAGGATACCATATAGCTGTTGTAAGCACAAGATACAGAAGTAAAGGAGAAGGAATTAAAGCATTGAAGACATAATGTTTATTACAGTTAGTATACCTACTAATACTTTTCTACAGACTGAAAATTATCAAAAAAAATACCCTACCCTACCAAATCTAGGTAATACTAAACCATATCTACAGATTAGTATTAAGAATCCTAAGTATGATGGCCAATAGTATACTGAGTAGGGAGAGTAGAGTCCTACTAGCTAAGATACAGTAAGAATACTTCTAATTAAAGTGGTACAGGAGAATAATAACCTACACCTATAGGAAACATCACCTATAGTTTGCAATTATTAGAAAGAAGTAGAGCCTTTGTCAAATCAAAGAAGGAATGATGTACTCAGATAGAAAAATTGTGATAAGAGTATATATTAGGATAACTGAAAATAAATACTAAGCAATAAAAGAGCATAGTAAGCACATAGCTATGAACAGAGTATTGAACACATAGTTCTACTGTGATAGTGCAGTAAGTAGGCAGGAAAGAAGAGTAGGATATGGTTGAGCAAGAATATAGAGGGAAGAGATAAATATCCAGAAATTCAGGTATTCTCCCTCAAGGACAAGAATATTAACTAGATAGATCTAGCAGTGATCAGAATAGTACTAGTACTACTAGAAGGAAGAAGGTTAGAGCTGATAACACTGGAGTATATTCAGATTCAATAATTAGTCTATTAATCATATAGTCAATAGAGAAGAAAGAACAGAAAGTAAGTGCATAAGTTATGATAGTACAGGTATTAGAGAGGTATAAAAAAATGAAAGTGAAATGGGTTTTGGAATACATGAAGATTTATAAGAACTACATTGTGAATACAAAAACAAAGTACGTATTACATAGAATAGGCAGATGAAGTATATGAGAAAATTGATATATGAGCCCAATACATATCAGTATAGCAAGAGACTTGAGATGGAGAGAGCGGAAATCAGGAACTAAGAAGGAGGAACATAATTACTATAATAGAAGACTAGGAAAACTGAAATATATTAAAGGTCTCACACAACTGGATTACTACATGCTAATAAGACTTAGATACCAGATAGAGGTAATAGACTATAAGAAATATATAGATAGGGATATAAGAAGATGCCTGAAAGTATGCTCAAAATATGAGACCAACCACTCTGATATGTCTAAAATATACAAGAATACTGAAGTCTCTGTACTGTGAGAGGAGAGAATAGAACATATATTCTTTAAACTCGACATTCTCTCAACACTCCCTGACAACCTGAATAAACATGTTATATTTAAAAACTCTTTTAACAGCACTATGAGTAGGTTGAAAAACAGGGAATTGGTAATAGAATATATAAGAACCAGGATGAAGGAGGTACTTCCCAATAGCAAATACCTGCAAGTAGAGGAATAGTGGTACTTTTAGGGAGAGGAGTTGGGTTGTAAGAACTATAGTAGCAACTACAGTAGAGGGAGTTTAGGGGGGAAAGAGTACCTCAGGACTAAAGAAACACCTTAGGGAAAGGGAAGGATACAGGAAAGTAGTATAGAATATATTTTGGATAAATGTATAAGAGAGATGGGGGATGTACAGTCCAGAGGAGTAGAATGCATTAGCTTTTAAGTAGTTAGATTGTTATAAGAAGGATAGAAGAATGTGCATAAATTGTGAGAGGTATTATATAGAAATGAAAAATTTAGTTAGCCATATTAGGATGGAAGGAGATTGTTTAGAGAAATTGAAGACAGCATAGTTGAGTAGTTGTTAAGTTTTGGAATTTTGTATTTTGATTTGTTTGATTTTTTATTATTATTTTTGTTTAATTTTGGAAAGTTGGGGAGGGCTGACTTGCCCCAGGGAATGCAAGGCCATAGGATAGAGTGCCTGGTTTGGAATGCTTCCTGTCCAGGGGGACAAATATATTGAGATTGACCATAGGTGTACTTTTTTGACAATACTACCGTATAGATACCGATGACTGGATGATTCATTGTGACAGGGCGGTTACATAATATGTAAGTATGATATGATAAGCGTGCAGTGTTGCGGAATCAACCGCTCCACGCCCGGAATTAGAGGTCTTCGGGGATGGCTATCATGCATGCACGATAAGATTCGACATCCAGTAACTAGAACGCCGGTACGCAAAACCTATGCAACGGGCAAGCGCAGCTACCCGGCCCTCTACAACTCTCTTGACTTATGATATCCCACGACGTCATTGGGCTAAGTCGAGTCACCAATCCCAACCTCAACCATTCTGTTCGTTCATTTGACCCAATGTCATTTCTGCAAAGAACCGGCGCAAGACTACTCACGAGTTCCTTCCAATGCCATCAAAAGCCACAATTCATACGTTCCCTCTCGACACTTGAGAATAATCCACACATAGTACCCTCCTCTCCCTATTCTTTCCCACGGTGTTTAGCAAACACAGAAACTAAGAAGTGGACAGTACATCTCCCCAGGCCCACCAGGCACACACACCCTAACTCTCCTCCCGACAACGCCCCCAAATCCGCACCTATCCCTGGGAACAACCAGAACCCTTCCACCAACCCCCGACAGCTTCCACACAAACCCACATTTCCTCACCCTCCTCCACGAAACCCTGCGTACCCACGCGCACAACTGTCCTAAGGTACAAGCCTCCGCCGCGGTATACGCATCCCCGGGGGGTTCAAGCATATTCGCCGCGCGCAGGACGCACGGAACAGCGGTGAGTAAAGGTGGGAGTGGAGCTGGTGGGGCGAATTTGCAGGGCGGGGTGGGAGGTGGGGGAGTGGGCGGATGGCTCCACGTTTACGACTTGAGGAACCCACCGCCATTCGGGAGGGTGGGTGACCCTGGGGATATTATTGGCAGCGTGGCGGTTGATGGGGAGGGAAGGGTAGTGGAAGGGGGGTATGAGGCGTGTACGGCTTACAGGGTTGTTGCGAATGAGGGGATGTGAGTATTTCTTTCCGGAGAGGAGGGGAGGGACGGAGGCTAATTTTGGTGGGGGTAGACTGGGATTGAGTGATTACCTGAGGGGTAAGTTGGTGGAGAAGTTGAAGGAGGAGGAGAGGAAGGTATAGAATTCTTTTTTCACTTTTTTTCAAATGCTGTAAAATTATAATAGCTTGCATGGTTAGGCTAAGGGGGCTTGTGCATGTTCGGGTATCGTGGTTTAGTAAATAGTCTAACATAGCTCAATGGCCTTATTCTTCCTCTTCATGCTTGTGATTTAATAAAACGAAGAAAACCGAAAAAGCTAGACCTTGTGAAGAAGGGAGAGAGGCCTCACAAAGCACCGGCCAGCGAAAGCATGACAAAAGGGCAAAAAAGTAACTTCACGCCGATTACTCCATAGTGCTGTGGTTTGTATTTTCCCAAGAACTCTGCGTCCAGAGAACATATACCTCCCAGACAAAAAAACGGGAAATATTCTATTCTGGTCCTCCCCCCTCTCTACCATGGCGATGAAACTGCCACCGAGAACATAATTTTAGGCGCGGCCTTTTCCATAACGGCATCAACAGGATACATCCAGCTCATAAATTTGGACCACGCTATCCTATACATTAGCCCCTACCCCAACCATCAAGTGGGTGTTCTAAACATACCGATATAGGCACACTTCCTCCCAACCCACTTCCCAATAAACGGCACAAGCACCATGCCCAGCAGCAACTCCAACTGCTGTAGACTCTCCTGCCACTCGGCTTCCGCATCGCCCTCATCGTCATCATAGTCACTGCCATCGGAGCCACTATCGTGGCTGGAGAAGGAGGGGGAGGACTCGCGTAGGGAGGCTTCTGGAGAGTATTCAGAGCCGGAGGTTGGAGTCATGATGATAGAGCCGGAGTCGGAGTCGGAATCGGAGGCGAAGGAATATTCGGACATGACGGTTGGTGATGGGCAGCTGCGGGATTACTGGTGTTGCGCGGCACCGGTATTTTTCGTATGAGAGCTTGCTTGGGCTCGCTGTGGGTGGTGGTGGGGTTGGATCAGTGAATCATGGAAAACCTAACCCTAGCACATGCAGGGGTTGTCTTACCGGTGGGTGAGTTAGCGCGAACCGGGTAACCCACTACTTCCAGTATCATACTGCCGGGAAGTACTCTGCCTTATTAAGAATTTATCTTTGAGCGGGAACTTCCGTTTTAAATTTTATATATGAATACATTGTTGTACGAGGGAGAGAAGAAAGAAGGGGAAAAAATACAACATACCCAGCCTTCCCCTCTTACCCCTTCGCAAAAACAGACAAATGCTCAATTCAAAAGTGGGAGAGGAAGGAAGGAAAGAGGGAGCAATGGTTACGGCCGTCAAGCCAAATACCTCCTCCAACACATTAAGGCGGGAAGACCTATTCCGAAATCCGCCAAAAGACAAATCTGCCTTTCCGGCATTGCTAAATGCCGTGAGGCCACATATCGAGTCTTTCAATGTGATCACTGCTGAGGGTGGCTTGCTGGACCTTGCGCGGCAAGATATAGGTGTGAAGTGCGTGTTTGATGGGAAGCGTGATGGGAAATGGTTGGGGAATAAGCTTTCCTGTGAGTTGTTCTTCTATATCTGTGGAATGGAGCGGGGGGGAGCTAATATGAGTTCCAGTAAGAATTGACAAGATCTACGTTGGAAAACCAAAGATCAGCGAGAGGGATAAGACTACGCTGAAGAGAGAGATCTTCCCCACGGAGTGTAGGGAAAGGCATATTACCTACCGAGGGAAACTCTCGGTGAAACTGGGACTGAAGATCAATAATGGGCCGTGGGTATCGCAGGATCGGGAGGTTGGGAATATTCCAATTATGGTGCGGGTATGCATCTATCCACTCTTCTCTCCCCGCTGCTCTGGCGTTTGGCGTAACTAACGGGACATAGTCAAACCGATGCCACCTAGAAAACCTCGCCCCACACGACCTTGTCGAGCGAAAAGAGGAATCGGAAGAGTTAGGCGGGTACTTCATCGTCAACGGCATTGAGAAATTAATTCGTATGCTCATCGTCCAGCGTCGGAACCATCCAATGGCTATCATCCGACCTTCCTTCACTGGGAGAGGAAAGTCTTACACAAACATGGGAGTTCAAATCCGCTGTGTGCGGCCAGACCAGAGCTCGCAGACCAACGTCCTTCACTACCTCAACGATGGAAACGTCACGTTTCGTTTCTCGTGGCGGAAGAACGAGTACCTTGTCCCCGTCATCATGATCATGAAGGCACTTGTTGAGACCAACGACCGGGAGATCTTCGATGGGTTGCTGACGACGAAGGATATGGAGGATACTTTTTTGACGGACCGGGTGGAGTTATTACTTAGGACGTTCAAAGGGTATCAGCTACTCACCCGAAAGGAGAACTTGCAATACTTGGGTGAGAAGTTTAGGATTGTGATGGGAGTGTCGCCGGATATGAGCGATGTGGAGGTTGGGAAGGAGTTCTTGAGGAGGATTGTTTTAGTGCATCTGGAGGACCCTAGGGATAAATACCGGTTGCTGCTGTTCATGGTTCGGAAGCTGTATGCTCTGGCGGAGGGGACATGTCAGTCGGATAACCCCGATGCCATTCAACATCAAGAAGTTCTCCTTGGGGGATTCCTCTACGGCATGATTATTAAAGAGCGCGCAGAGGAGTACCTAGAGTCGATTGTGAAGGAAGTCCGGAGAGAGGTCCAAAGAGGGAACGTGCTGGATTTTAATAACAAGGAGCATCGAACAAGGATGTTCCAGCGGACGAGTGGGAATATTGGAAACAGTCTGGAGTATTTTATCTCTACTGGAAATTTGTCTTCTCCTAGTGGTCTAGATTTACAACAGGTTTCGGGATTCACCGTTGTGGCGGAGAAGATTAACTTTTACCGTTTCATATCGCATTTCAGAATGGTGCATAGAGGTAGTTTCTTTGCACAGTTGAAGACCACCACTGTTCGAAAGTTACTGCCTGAAAGTTGGGGTAAGCTGTTATCCACGCCTTTGTATTTCACGGGTTGCTGAGAGGCGTCTAGGATTCTTATGCCCAGTACATACTCCTGACGGAAGCCCTTGTGGATTGCTCAACCACCTTGCGCACAAATGCCGAATCACAACTTCTCCTTCGGATGTTTCTTCTATTCGCAAGACTCTTGTTTCGCTAGGGGTTACATCGCCAGCCACTTCACCTCTACCTCACTCTGCGACGGTGTGTGTTCAGCTAGATGGATGTATTGTGGGTTGGTGTTCACCAAAGCTCGCTAGGGTGGTCGCAGATACTCTGCGGTTCTGGAAGGTTGAGGGGAGCCACAACATACCACTTGACTTGGAAATCGGCTTTGTTCCTATATCTAGGGGCGGTCAATACCCCGGTATATACCTCTTTTCACATCAGGCCCGAATTATCCGACCAGTCAAATATCTACCTCTAGATAAGGAGGACCTAGTCGGTCCATTCGAACAGCCCTATATGTCAATTGCTGTAACCCCTCCAGAAATTGTCCCGGGTGGATCGACACATGTTGAATTCGATCCCACAAATATTCTCTCAATCGTTGCAAACATGACGCCATTCTCCGACTTTAACCAGTCACCGCGTAACATGTACCAGTGCCAGATGGGCAAGCAAGCAATGGGTACACCAGGGACAGCTTTGCGCCACAGAAGTGACAATAAAATGTATCGGCTGCAGACTGGACAGACACCAATTGTGAGGTCTCCATTGTATGATGAATACGGTCTCGACAATTTCCCTAACGGGATGAATGCTGTTGTTGCGGTCATTTCCTATACTGGGTATGACATGGACGACGCTATGATTCTAAACAAGTCGGCCCACGAAAGAGGCTTTGGCCATGGGACAGTATATAAGACGGAAAAGCTTGGGTGGGCTGAGGAAAGGCGATCTCGTGCGAAGGAATCAAGGTACCTATTTGGATTCGCTAATCCCGCCGAAATCAGTGCCAATATTGATGAACTGCACGAGATGGATGAGAGTACCGACGAGGCTAAACTATTCAAAAGAAAGGCCTATCAGAGAATCGGTATCCGCCAGGATTGGCTGAGAACAGTGGACATGGACGGCCTCCCGACAGTCGGCCAACTAGTCAGAGACGGCGATGCAGTCGCAGTCTACCACGCCATTCCGAAAGAAGGCGACAGGGCAAGGCCCGAGAACAAGGTATTCATCTATAAGGGCAGCGAAGATGCATACATCGACGAAGTCCGCCTTCTAGGCTCCGAGGGCGGCGACAACAAACCCATGCAAGAAATATCCATCAAATATCGAGTCCCCCGGCCCCCCAACATTGGCGACAAGTTTTCCTCTCGCCACGGACAGAAGGGAGTCTGCTCGCAAAAGTGGCCGTCGATCGACATGCCCTTTACAGAATCAGGTATGCAGCCGGACATTATCATAAACCCGCACGCTTTTCCGTCACGTATGACAATAGGCATGTTTGTTGAGTCTCTAGCTGGGAAATCCGGGGCGTTGCATGGGATTGCACAGGATTCTACGCCATTCAGGTTTGATGAGGAGAACACTGCTGCTGATTACTTTGGTCATCAGTTGAAGGTTGCCGGGTATAACTACCACGGGAACGAACCCATGTACTCTGGGATCACGGGGGAAGAATTGCACGCTGATATCTATATTGGCGTCGTATACTACCAGCGCTTACGCCACATGGTCAACGACAAGTACCAAGTTCGAACAACCGGTAGGATCTCTGAACTCACACATCAGCCCATCAAGGGTAGGAAGAAGGGGGGTGGAATCCGTGTCGGTGAAATGGAGCGTGATTCGTTATTGGCCCACGGAGGTGCCTTCTTACTGCAGGACCGACTGTTCAATTGTTCAGATTACACACAGACTTGGATTTGCAGGGCTTGTGGTAGTTTTCTGTCGACGACGCCGAGCGTGCGTGGTAGCAATTTCGGCAGTATAGTTCGGTGCAGGCGGTGTGCTGTGCCGGCTACCGGACTGGAAGAGGAAGAAATGGTTTGGGAGGATGGATTGGGAGGGAAATTTGTAGGTGGGAAGGATACGACTGTCGTGGCGGTACCGTATGTTCTTAAGTATGTTTTTTCCTCCTCGAGTAGCGCTATCACGAACCTAGCACTAACTCTTATCCAGATATTTGGACGTGGAGCTAGCAGCAATGGGCATTGCAATGAAATTTAATATTAGCCCTTAAATCGAAATGGACAGATGGGAAGGTTGGAGGGAAGAGGCCTTGAGGTTGGTTTTGTATATATGATGTGGTAGCTATTACTTACTGTAATGTCACGTTGTGTGGTGTATTGATATCATTAAATTTTCGTGGGAATAAATTTTTGTATGATATCTATATATGATACCATGTTGGGGGTCTGAATAATATGATAGAACGATGTCAGGTTATTGGATGGGGATGTGCATCCACCACATCAAGCCATGTTTTGCCTACACCCTGGCAGAAACAAATGTCGCGATTGTAGAGTTTCTTTTTCTCTCCCGTTGACCGCTCCTCATAAATAGGGTCTCACTCTAGTAGACCGGCCCCGCATTGCCCCCGCCTAAACATTTCAACTGCAAAACAGCACCTACCAAGCAATCACCAACACCAGTACTCAATCTCTTCGAAATGCCCAAGGTCTACGTTGCAATTATCGGTAATCTCCATACCCCAATTTAAATTTTCAATTGATTAACGAACCCTCTCCGCAGGTGCCGGCGGCGTCGGCAAATCCTTCATAAGCCAACTGAGTGCCTACGCCCTCCGCAGCAAGAAGCACACAATAAGCACAATCCTCATCTCCCGCTCTTCAAAAGCCCTCCTATCGAAAGACTACTCAGGGCTAAACCTGACCACATGGGAATCCGACATTGTCTCCAGCGGCAGCGTTAAACCCCCCAGCTTCCCAGACGAAACCCTCAAATTCCTGACCTCCGCTCCGGGTCCGGTGGTTCTCGTTGACAATACTTCCTCAGAAGCAATCGCGGCAGAGTACCCGCGCTTCCTGTCTTCGGGGGTGCACCTCGTCACGCCGAACAAGAAAGGCTTTTCCAGCTCGCTAGACCTGTTTAAGGCGATCTACACCGCGAGCGAAGCGCAGAATGGCGGATACGTGTTCCACGAGGCTACCGTGGGAGCAGGACTTCCGGTGTTGAGCACGCTGAAGGACTTGGTGGATACGGGGGACGAGATAGTTAAGATTGAGGGTGTATTCTCGGGGACCATGAGTTACCTGTTCAACTCTTTCGCTCCACTCGTGCCCTCCGGTGCCGAAAAGCCGTTCTCCGCTTGCGTTGCCGAGGCAAGAGAACTCGGGTACACAGAGCCCGATCCGAGAGACGATCTCAACGGCCTGGACGTCGCGCGCAAGTTAACGATCCTTGCCCGTCTCTCGGGACTGCAGGTCACAGAGCCAACCTCCTTCCCCATCCAGTCCCTCATTCCGAAACCCCTAGAGTCCGCTGCCAGCGCGGAGGAGTTCCTGGCTGGGTTGGCGGGCTTTGACGGCGAAATGGACAAGGTCAAGACCGCAGCGGAGGAGGAGGGCGCGGTGGTTAGGTATGTTGGCAGTTTGGATGTCGGGAAGGGCGAGGTTAGTGTAGGCTTGAGGAACTTTGATATCGGCAGTGCGGTTGCAGGGTTGAAGGGGAGTGACAATATTATCAGCTTTTACACTAGAAGGTATGGTGAGAGGGCGATGATTGTACAGGGGGCTGGGTGAGTGTTGATCCTTTTTTTCCCGGGGGGGGGGGGGATGGTTAACAGGCATTCTTGTGCGTGGGTAGTGCCGGTGCAGAAGTTACGGCTATGGGCGTGCTTAGTGACCTTATCAAGGTCTTAGAGAGATTGAAGTAGGCACCGGGTCCTGGTGTCATACGATACCCCCAACTCCCAATCGGCGGGGGTGGGGAGGTTACCCCATCATTTGAAATGATAAAAAGCTCCTTGTTATGCATCTATCTGTGACACCCATCCCAGCGTTCCTCTCCCACTCTAGTTCATCCAAAGAGCAACGCAAATCAAGTACTATAGACAAGTAAACACCCCCAACTCCCTCGCCCGTGCAAAACATATCACCACAATACACCTCAACCAATCCGCCAGCTCGGCCTAAAACACCAATACCACATCCGCACACAGTATAACCCTCCACCCCCATCCCCCCCCAGTCAGTTAGTCAGTTAGTCAGTCAGTCATACTCTCCGCAGCAATCCAACCCCACCCATCCGCCACACCCAAGTAGAGTATCCGGTGCCCATTGAAACACATTATTCGATACGAAGCACCAACCCCAACGAAAGAATAAGTGAGTCAAGGATGAAAGAAGGGCGTAGACGGACGGGTGATAGTTTGTGATTTTCCCTTCTCTCGTATAGTGTGGAAGAAGTGTTGTCTGCCTATGAGTTGGTGGTTCTGTATCCTACTGGATTCTTGTGGTAGCGGGGGCTGTGCCCGGTAGGCACTAATACAGTGCAGTGGTAGTGAACGAAGGAATGAACGGATGGAGGGGTAGTTCTTTGAGGAGCTTTGAATTGAACAGGGATACTTCTCTCACTAAAGGCTGTATTATAACATCTATCAACGGGCCAACTAATCATGATAAACACAACTTTTGCATATATGTACCAACCAGGATGGAAAGAGAAAAAATAATACTATAATACACCCACCCAATGAAAGAAAATTAACCTCTCCTCCCCCACCTCCCCTCCCTCTGCGTCCTTCCCTTCTCCTTCCTAACCTCCTTCTTCCGCTCATGCTTTCTAATCTTCTTCGCTGCAGCCTTCTCCGGATCTACAACAGCCTACGAAACGTCAGTCCAACCCACCCGTATTTACAAAGGGAGGAAAGAGAGCATACCAGAATCGCCCTCTTCCCCTTCCTAATCCTCCTCCTATCCAATGCTTCACTCTTAACTTGACTATAGATGACGGCAAATAATGTCGTGCCTAGCTTTTCCGCGATGGAAGATTGGACTTCTTGGGCTGTTGGCTTGAGGTCTATACATCCAATCATGCATCAGCGAGCACTTTTTTTTTTCCATTCCCGAATGGGGGGTGGTGGGGAGACGTACCTTTCATGAGGTGCATACCGCTTACTTCCAGCACGTTATATAACGGCCTTATGAGCATCTTCGCCAGAGGTTCGAGATCTTCCTTCGGGAGAAACAGGATTAGTGCAGCGATCCACTGCATGGCAAATCTCTTCCCTAGAAGGCCCTTTTTGATGTTCCGTTCGCTGCGTAGGATTGCGGAGATTCTCTGCGCCAGCCATTCCAACGCCGACCTTCTTTTCCTCTCATCTTCCTGCTGCGCCTCCTCCTCGACATCGTCAAGTTCAGGATCGTTCACGGGAACGGAAGATATGGCCTCCACCCCCGCGGCGTGAAAGCATCTTGCCAGGAATAACAAGTTCTTCACCACCTGGAGACCTAATTCCTCGCTCAACTCCGGGGAATTCAGGTGCGAAGAGGTTCTACGTGCGGTGTGGATCATGGCTTCCGCCGACAGCGTTAGTCCAGCGCCGTTGTCCAGTGGTATTGCGCTGAGGGTGGTTTTGGCGGCGTACTCCGCGAAGAGGAGGCCTGTTAGGCGTGCCGCTGAGAGACGGACCCAGGCGTGCGGGAATGACAGGCAGTCGCGGGCGCAAGCCCATACGGGTGCCTGATCGGCCGAGAACGCGGTTGTTGGGAATAGCAGTACGATTTTGGCCCAAGTTTGCAGGGAAAAGTATAAATTCTCCCAGTGCGCGTCTTGGTCGGTGCTGGATGTTCGAATGATGGATTGCAGTTTCCCCATGACGAATGGGAGGTCTTTCTTTGCAGAGGTTGGCGAAACATCTAGATAAAGTCCGTAGATTTGTAGTGCTGAGCGGACCAGGAGTGGTTTCTGGTCCTGGTCCAGCCAGTTCTTCATCATTCCCGTGAATGTCGAGATGTTGTCTGTGTCGGCACGTTCGAGAACCTTTCCGAGCAGTGCGCCAGTCATTTCCCGACACTCGGGTGAGTCGTCGTTTATCAGGCGCATGACCAGCGGGACGAAGAAGGTCCCGAGAATCTGCTGGATGAAATTGTCGCCCACCTTTGTACACAGAAGGTTGGCCGCTTCGAGGACGGAGTGGCGGCCAGATTGGTGGACGTAGTCCAAGTTCTTGACTAAAAACGCCAATTGCTTGCTAAATCGATCTCTACCCTGTGGGTACTCCATCAAGAACTGGAAGTACACGCCTCTTGCCAGATCTCGCACAGAGCGGGTCTGGTTTGTAACCATGATTGCAGCGACGCTATCCAGGACGTCGTACACTTCCGGGATAACAACCTTGCGAGCTATTACTGCTTTAAGGAAATTGAAGGTGACGCCTTGACGGTCGGGCTCTTCTAAGTCGGGCTTCAGGCGGGTGAGTAGATATCCTATCGTACGTTCCTTGATCTTGACGTTCCTCCGCTCTCGTAGGACAGATGACATCAACTTCAGACTGGCTTGTGCAAGTTCCGCATTCATAGTCGGACAAGACTTGATAAAGCTCAGTGCCTGCCCCATAAACACCTCCGCACCCTTGTCAATAGCAGGAAGAGGAGTTCGAATAATGGTTGTTAGAACCCTCAACGCAGAAATCTGAATCTCCTCATGCTTCGATAACAAAGCGTCCCCAATCACGGGGATAAAGTTTGCCAGATTCCTCGGCGTCATTAGGCTATCGTGTTTCTGCAGTGTGGTCCTTAGAAGATCCAGTGCGAACCTGGTAAGCTTATACATGTGCGAGGAAGTGGTCACTCCCGAGGTAGTCTTCGAAGGAACCTTTAGATTGACCAAGTATCGCTGCGTCTTGGGGTCAAATTCTTTCTCCCGGGGCTCGGCCGAGTCTTGTTTGTACCCCTCCTGGATGACCTCGTAGCAGAAGATGAGAATCTTTTCCGACCCGATTTCCTTATTCCTTAGCAGTCCGACTGTAATTCTCCGTAGGAGCTCGTCGATCTTTTGTAACATCCTCAGGTTCATGTTCTCCTTTAGCAACGCACCAATAGGTCGAATAAGACCCCCCAAGTACGGAAGTGTAGTCATCGACGCCATAAGATCCATAGAATCATAACTCTTACTACTCTTGACCTCCCGCATCTTACTGATATATCCTTCCGCATCCTTCTCCATGCCAGTAACACCGAATATATCGTCCATGACAACAGATACCATCTCAGCGACGCAATAATCGAGCGCGCCCGGAGGGTACGTCGGCGCAACAGAGACAAGAATCGAGTGCATCGTGAATGACAACACATGCAATTGGTAGCCACGCAAAAGAGCACCCCTCAGCTCCTTGAGCACAAACTCAAAGTACTGCGGCCCCAGTAGCGTAGTAATCTCCGTTAACGTCTTCCGAGTCATATCCCGTGATTCCTGAGATCTACTTCGGAGAATATGGCACACGTCCGTGAGAACAGGGGGTAATCGGAGACGAAGCATATCATCAGGCATAAGCTTCAGCAACTTCGCTATTGAAACCGCGATCGGAACCCTCAAGCTAACCGTTGACTCCTCCTTCTGATGCAGATACTCGCTCAACGGCGACAGGAACCCCTTACAAATATCTTCCGCCAAAGTCTGCTGCTCTGGCAGCGACTCCGCGAGCCGACTCACGGTATTGCCCATCGGAACATCTCCATCTCCATCCTTCGCCGCTACCGCTACCGCAGCATCCTCCTTCGCAACCGCAGCACGAGCCAGCGAGTCCACGGCCGTACCTATCAACCGAACGACGATCTTCTCCAACTCCGGCTTCGATTTCAGGTATCCCGTATACCGCCTAAACAGCGCACGATACTGGGTCCACGTCAATTGCTCCGCCAATGCTCCAATAGTAACCACCGTTTCGGAGGCAAGATTATGCGCATCCTCCGTCTGATCAAAGATAAAGTGCTCCACTAGGGGTAAGAAAAAGTGCGCGATATTCGAACTTTGGATGCTCTCCCTCCGCGAGGTGATGGCCAGTCTTCGCAATGCGCGGAGTCTGCGGTGCTGCTGAATATGCAAGATGTTATTGAAGAAGTTAGCCTCCTCGTCATCGCCGACGAGGAGTGCTTTCATGTCTCTGGCTTCTTCCCAAAAACTGCATTCTTTGACTATGTGAGCTACAACAGCGACATACTCCATCCGTACAAGTTCAGATTGCTCACGAGCGCCGCGTTTCAGCGCGGGCATGAGTGTTTCTGACAGGATTTTGAGGTACGCTTCCCTCTCTCCGGCTTCTGATTTCTGCCCGCAGCTCTCGGCGAAGCGCTTGAGTGCGTATGAGGCGCTCGTGCGGATTGCTAGCTCTTCGTTATCGCGGATGAAGAAGAGCATGTTGAATATGAGTGGCATCCATTGTTTTGGTGAGAACTGTAGGTAGAGGTCCTCGTTAATCTTGCCATATGCCCCAAGCCGTTGCTCAAAGTCTGGCTCGTCAAGTCTTCTATCGGAAAAGGAGTTGAGTTGTCTGGATAATTCCGCGACTTGGATGAGATCCTCGTCTCGTTCGGCAAATACATTCAGTACGCCTGCTAGCGTCTCCCTGCCTTCTCTATCCTTAAAGAACCCGAATAGCGAAGACACACATTGGAAAGTATCTTCATACAACTTGCTCCCCTTCTCCATAATGCATAAAGGAAGGAAGTGCAATAAAATCTTGAGTATATCACTCTTTGCCTTTGGGCTGACCCTCCTCGATGGCTGACCCAGCAAGAACACCGAAATCTCCACCAAGTGCGTAGTCTCCATATCACCGGATACGAACGGCGCGATTCCAGAAACCGCTTCGACAGCCTGCTCAAGAACTTCTTTACTAGGGCTCTTGCGCAGGATGCCGCCTAAGTTGACCAATAGGACATCGACATTTGGTTCCAGGAGTCTTGGGCCGACGCCGCCTTCTGAGTCCAGGAGTGAGACAATCTGTTTGACCATTCTAATGACGAATAGGACGACTTCGTCTTTTACGCTCTTGTTTGCAAGGCATGCTGCTACCTTAGAGAGTACTGTTGGGTTGTAGTCTGCCAGAAACATGACAGTGTCCCTAGAGTTCGCCCATGTGGAGAATAGCTGTAGTAACCCAGAAGGACCCTGAGAGGTTTCCATGGGGAGAGCATCTAGTCGGGGGTTGATCAACTCGTCGAAAATAGCCGGCATATAATGTACCCATGAAAACGCAGGGCAACTATTAAACAACGCACCCAAACACTTAATCCCCCCTTGGCGAATCGCCCGAGCAGCCTTCACCGCAACGACGTCCCCCCGCTCACCCATGTTATCCTCCCGGGAATCAATAGTCTTTGTTGCCATAATCAGACAATACAGAAAAGCATCCACAATCTTCTCCAGAAATGGCAAAAGCGTGGACCCCAATTGGCGGATCATATCCTCAGTCATCCTCACAAAACCCATCTGCTTCCTGTTTGACACGTGCGCAGTGCCAAGTGCTTCCATATGAAGGATGTATTTCTCAGAGCTCTTCTCGACGAATCGTCCAGATACCTCCGCAAGATTTCCAAGAGCAATATCAATAAATAACTCGCGCTCCCATTGTTGAAAGCTTGCTAGGGAAGCTAGAATAACTATTCTCCGGGATTCCATGCCCTTCTTTCCGGACGTTGCGTTCTTCCTAGATAAACTTCGCCCGTAGAGTAATCGCATTAGGACTGGTATGAGTTTCTCCCGGTGGTCATCCTGGATCACGGACTCGTCCTCGTCGACCTGGACAAAGTGCGTGATCTCATCACGGAATCTCGTGTCATCCAGTAAGTTGTTAAGATTATCTTCGTATGTCCGGATAGCGGGGATTCTCCAAGTAAAAATGCACTTGAGGACTAGCGTCTGAATCTTCGGGTCTCCTGAGATGAGGAGGGACAGAAGTGCAGAATATACTGCGTCTGATTTATATAATGATCGGGTGTTTGTGAATTTAGTGAACAATGTTAACATAGCGGATTGCTCTTTTCTCAGCCACTTGGTTGGAGACTTGGCCTCTTCTTCATCCTCTTCCGTGTCCTCGAAGGTGGACCACTCAAGGAACATGGGTACCAATTTCCTGCTCCGCTTTTCTGCGATGCGTGGGACTTCCGTGAGGACTTTTAAAGCCTGCATTCGGGCTACCGAGGCAGACAACGTCGGTATTTTCAGGTCCTAAACAATTAGCCAAAGACACCCTAGAGTATCAAGCGATCAGCGTACCTCAGCGTACTTCCTCTCCAAAGCTGCCGCAGCTTTAAACCCGCCCATGACACACTTATCCGCAACCCCCTCAGCCATATTCAAATTCGAGCACTCAAAGCCATTCAATGTGGCCCTCCCGCTCTCACTTTTTCCGCTATCGCTCGCCTCGGGGGATGGCCCACGCTGTCTCTCCAACCACTCAAACGCAAGCATAGCCACCGCCCCCTCATCCCGTTCAGCAACGCTCGAAAGCGCAGCCGTAGCATCATTCCACACCGGTGAAAAGTGCACCGTTAACAGACCAAAGCAGAAATACGGCACAATACTACTCTCCCAAGACCCCATTGCAACGGAAGAATACTCCCCCGCTAACCTTCGGATGTAGAGCGATATGTTCCTTGCGTTAGAGATTTCTAATGGCGTGCTCTCGATTATCTGCGCAGTGTTGATGACGCTTGAGACTTGCCTCTGGGGATTTTTGGCAACGTGGAGGAGCTCGAGACACCGTAGTGAGTGTGAGCGTACGGCATGGGAGGAACTAGAGAGGTTGGTTACTAGTTTGTCCGCCATTGAGGTGAGGGCCTTGTCTGTGAGTTTCTTGGCCATTGGGAGTGAGAAAAGGTCGACAACACCCTTGAGGAATAGAGCATTGTCTGCTAAGTCCGGAAATGCTACAGCAAGCGGTCCCTCCAGATTCCGTAATCCCATTGATGGATACTTAGAGGACACCGTTAGCACCTTTCCCGCCAGCGCTGCGAACTCGGCATTCTTGTGTAATGAAAACAAGTCATTGAGCAATTGTTCCAAAGCATCAACAAAGCCACCAGGAAGCTGCTCTCCCGGAATACTATCCGACAGCGAAAGTATAACATCAAGATACTCCCAAATCTTTGTCGCCTGAGCCCTCAGGGTATCCCGATCACCACCACCCTCAATATTCTTGCAAAATTCCCGAATATTGTCCATCGCCCTAGTCGTCACCGGAGACTTATCTCCCCAAAGTCCCGCCATAGCAGTCCTATCGGAGCCCCCAGAGGAAACCAGTGATCCATTCGCACCCAGCTTCGGAATCAAATATAGCAGGCTATCTTCTGCAATTGCCCACTTGGCAGTAATAAATCTAATCCCCCCAATCCTCAGCATTGTCCCCGGAATCAAAAATTCGCCTCATTGCATACCTCTGAAAATACGGCAACATAAATGCCCTAAATTTTTCCGCCCCTGTGTCCGCCAAAAACTCGCAAAATGGCAAGAACAGCTGTCCATCTTGGAACTCCTTGGCGGGGTCCATTATCCGTCCCACCAGGGTAATCACGACCTCCATATCGGCAGTCTGTATCACCATTGCTGCGGCCTTGAGCGACTCCCACATAGTCTCCCTGACACTCTCACCACCGTTGTTTTCGCCCGAAAGCTTCATAGTAGTCCGAACGTTTGCGCTTACGACTTCACCGGCTGTGACCCAGTCCGCGATACGGCTTCCTTTTCGGACGGTGAGGCATATGTAGAGGAGGCGCGAAGACATGCGAGTACTTAGTTTGTCGCCGGAATAGTTGATATCGTATACGACCTGTAGCGCTGGACGGAAGGTTTCGTCGTTGGTGTGGTGAACGAGTGATATCAAAACTCCCTCAATAATCTTGAAGCATCGACCACCGATATCTTCGCCCAATTCTTTAGCAACTTGTACTAGCGACTCCATCACTACCGGTGCTTTTGAATGTAGCCTCCGATCAACACCCTAAAACTTCAATCAGCCATTCACATCCCCATCACCGTCTCTCACTCTCAGAACAAAAAAACCTACCACACACCCCTCCCTAAATAACCCCATCAATCCTTCCATATACTCAGCAACCCAAGCCCCCTCACACTCTCGAAGGTCTTCAAACACAGCTCTGGCCAAATCCCTAATCACCTCCACCTTAACCCTCCTAACCAAGAACCCTATTGCTTCACCCGCACACCTCCTCACAAACCCCCTCCCACCGCCACGGCCAAGCATACCCCTAACAATTCCAAACAGTGGCCTGAGATCCCCAACGAGCAATTTTGAAAGGTACTTTAACAGATAGGCCAACGCTCCGAACACCCACTCGACCACCTGCGCCTCCACAAAGCCCTCCGCAACCAAACCCGCCAACAGCCCCACACTCTCTTCGAAAAACCCCTCAAATTCCACTCCCAGATCATGCGCGAATTGCGTGAGCAGATCCAGCAATGGCTCAAGCGCATTGACATCTCTAGTCTTGATCCCGTCAACAAGTAAGCCAAAAATCCTCTCCTTGTGATGCAAAATATGCGGCAGCGATTCCGAGAGCGGCCGCACCGGCCGTACAAATAATTCCACAAAGGTAGTAGATAAATTCAAATCGACCCACTTCTCCAGTGCGCCGTGGAAGAAGGAGCTCTCGGATCCCTCGTCCAGCACCCGATGGCGGACCTTTCTTATTGGGTCGATATTGAGGTTGTGCAGTTTCTGGGTGAAGGATTGGAAGGTGTGGGTTTTCGTGGACTTCGTGCCCCCCTTTTTAGCGGTGGCGGGCTTCGTCGTTGCCCGCCTCATTATTTGTGATTGTCAAGAGGTAGTGGCGGGGGTCTTTCGTGGGATAGTTGCTCGATTGTGGGGAAGATTTTCCGAAACTCTTGCAAAAAAGTTTGAGGCTCTAGCTAGATATCTTGGCAGTTGTGCCTTTTTATGATAAGATGATACAAACCAGTCGACCCAGACCTTGGCAACCCTACCACCCCTGCAGCTGGGGATGTGGACAGTTATGATTCCAGCAATAAATTCAGCGGTTCAAGCTACTCTACGAACGAACAATTAAGGGTCCGCCTGGCTGCGACCGTTCCGTTCCGTTCGCCCATACAAAATGACCGGTCGCGAACGGAACCGTAAGGCAAGCTGTATGGGAGAACGGAGCGGAACGTTCGCAGCCAAACAGACCCAAAGATTTGGGCCAATTGGGACAAGTGATCACTATAGAAGTGCTAACCCATCAAAATCTTCACAATGTCATTATTGCAACACTCTACAAGTCCCGCACATAGTAAGTGACAAGTCATGAATTAATACCGCCTCAGGATTCCCGAACATACCAGATACTGGTAGGAGAACCATTCGTATGCAATGTCATTGATTTCATATCCAAGGCTACCAGAATCCCCCCACAGCTCACAGCTCACAATCCACTCGCCAACATGAAATTATTCTAACCCCTCTCACTCCTGGATATTATATACCACAGCTAGTTCACCTCTATCAAGAAAAGAAAACATATACAGCAGAAATAGAACACCGTCCTCCAACTCCCATTTTCATATCTTTGCTCCCAAAGACCGACAACCTGTGCACATGCAGTGTAAAAATGCTCAACGTAAGAAGGAAACGAGAAAAATTAGCCCGGGTTTGAACCCTCTACTGTTTCTTGGTATGAAAAAAAAAAAAAAATGAAAAAAAAAAAAAACCCCCCGGATAAAGAAAGAAACGTGACCTGGAGCAGATGATCCGGTAAAATGTAGCAATAGACCAACGCTCCGCTCGCTTCATAATGGACATTTCAAACTTCTATTTCATTGTGGTCATAGTTAGTCCCGCAAGTGGAGCCTTTTCAATAGGCGTAGGAGTGGTAGCACGGGAAGTGGGTGCACTTCTGTTATGCGCCATATGGCTCTTAACAAGATGACCTGCAGCAAGAGCTGAGCACAAGCTGAGTTCTCCGGCCAAAACCGCAGCAGCGACAATCCGTGCTAATTTGCGAGCATTATCCCCAGGATTGGTCTGATGAGCTCCGCGGACGCCCAAAAGGTCAAGCATGGCGCCCTGGGGCTCAAGAACGGTTCCACCACCGATGGTACCAACCTCGATCGAAGGCATGGAGACCGAGATTTGGAGAGCACCCTCGGCAGTCCTATAGAAATGTTAGCTATATATTGAACAGTAAGGGACAAATGTAAAGACTTACTTCTTCATAACAGTGATACAGTTGGAGGATTCGACGTTCTGTGCGGGATCCTGTCCAGTAGCCAAGAAGACAGCGGTGACAATGTTGGCAGCGTGAGCGTTGAAGCCACCAACGCTTCCAGCCATTGCACTACCAATCAAGTTCTTCGAGATATTCAGCTCAACCAAAGCATCGACATTGCTCTTAAGGACACTCTTGACAACAGCAGCAGGGATGATAGCCTCAGCGACGATACTCTTGCCGCGTCCTTCAATCCAGTTGATAGCGGCGGGTTTTTGTCAGTACAATAGTTTCCGGAAACAGAGACAATGAACATGTCATCGAATCCACACTCTGTGCTCATAACATGCAGGGCATACTCGACCCCCTTAGAAATCATGTTCATACCCATGGCGTCGCCCGTAGTAGTTCGGAACCTGATGAAAAGATAGGTTCCGGCGAGAGCAGTCTTGATAGTTTGAAGTCTAGCAAATCTAGAAGTAGAGTCAAAAGCCTTCTTGAGTCTCCTCTGCCCTTCATCGGAATCGATCCAGTTCTTGGCAGCACCAGCTCTACAAACGCTTGGGAATTCAACGACAGGTCCTCTGGTCATTCCATCTCCAGTCAAGACGGTAACAGCACCACCGCCGGCGTTGATAGCCTTGCACCCACGGGAAGTACTGGCGACCAAAACACCCTCTGTTGTAGCCATGGGGAGATAGAAGATTTCACCATCAATGTTCAAAGGACCGGCAATACCAACGGGAAGAGGCATATAACCAATAACATTTTCACAACAGGCACCGAGAACTCTATCGTAATCGTAATGTTCGTGGGGGAGAAGAGAGCGTTCCAAAAGGCTGGTTTTGTCCATGGTGGCAGGGGTTCTTGAAACGACGGACCGTCGAATGCGAACCGCGCGACCAGTGTCCACAAGAGTCTTTTCCAAGGCGTAACCGGGGATCTTTCCGCGAAGAGACAATTCCACAAGCTCTGCATCATTGAGCTCCCTTGCGCGCTTTTCCCTAAGCATTTCCTCACATTCAGCAAGCGTTCTGCCAACTTCGGTTCCAGACTCCTGTCCAACGGGCAATCCATTCTCGATGCTGTGCCGAGTTCCGGCTCCCCCACCACATGTGCAGTTAACAGGAACAATCCTCTCGATGACGGCAGGTGCCACAGCCTGGTCGGCCGAACCATTGGCCGTAGTGCCGACTTGATATTCCTGACTATGGCCAGTTTCCTTGACACTCCATCTCGCGGCATTGAATAGGTATCCATTAAGAACCAAGCTCATTGCAAGCGCGACAAAGATCCATTTACTCAAGACAGGATCCTCCAGGCTCTTCAGCAAGCTTTCAACCACTTTACCTCCCATTCCCTCAGGAATGAGGTCAGGTCTGTCAAAGGAATCGCTAGGGGCATAGCCACGGCTGCTGGTCGCTGAGGGGAAAACTTCCGCACTCAAGCGCCGAAGTTCGTATTCGATAGGCTTCAAAACAGTAATGATCATTGGAACCTTGTTGGAAATCAAACTATCCAACGGTTCACCCGCGAGGGCCCAAACATCAACATTGGCAGCCTGTTTTTCCGTGGCAATTACCATCGAGCTTGAGTTATCCCTGAAGGGAAGTGTGCACAGATTGAAGATGTTGACCAGAACAAATCCAGTGACCATCATAACCTTAAACTTTCCAACACTTGAATCTCGAACACGGTCCCCGAACACTCCGGCATCTCCCACCTTCGCGGTGGCGTCCCCCCCATCATTCGCATCCCCCTCGCTCATATTAATACGGGGCCATTCGTTAGATCTGGCCACATTCTCGGCAACATTCCTGCTAACTCCATCTTCCTCAAGTGCCTTGCGAAGAGCTACATGACGCTTAATTCTGTTGATCTCCAGCTTAATGACGAGGATGGCGGTGTAAAAGGTGAAAAGAAGGATACAGTCAAAAGCCAAAATCCATGCAGCCAAGAAACAAAATTGCCGTAATCCACCCTGCACACCGGACGCAGCTCCAAGAGAGAGAATAATGATCTCGATTATGTAATCACGGACAATTTCGAACCCCTTTTCCCGAACAGCAGCCACGACAGCAGCCTGAATAGGAGCACCATTTGGGGAACCAGCTTGTCTAGCCTTCTTCTGCGAAGCCTCGAGAACAGCTCTAGTCAAGATGATGGGTTTTTCAAATCCGATGGTGACAACCAGAAAAGGGAGACCTTCGGAAAGAAGAATCATGTTGATCGGAACACCCATCTTGTGAGTTGCGATAGAAGCAAAAAGGAATGCAAAAGTGGAAGAAAAGAGCACAGTCGTCGCCAACCAGAAGTTAGATCCCAAACGTCGCATAGACATAAACAATGACAAAAATGTCAAGTGCATGGACAAATATCCAAGGAACACGATGGCAATATCAAGCGGCTCCGCGTTCTGCAGCTCATATTAGTGTATATAGAAAAAAAAAAACTAAAGGGATCCCGAATTGTCTCTCACCTTGACAAGCTCGATAAAGCTATTTGTAGATTCATGAATCTTCTCCGCCCAACCTCTCCTTGCACGGTCTAACCCAACTTGAACCCAACGACGACGACCCTGATTCTCATGGCCATCGACAACCGGCAATTCGGCAACAGAGTCAACAAAGGCGTTAAGCTCGGAATGAGGAACGGCATAAGCAGCAGACGAGAGACTCGAGGGAAGAGCGATTGCCGAGCTGTTGGCGGGCACCGGTACCGAAAACTTCGACCCTGCCGGGAACGAAAGGGTTAAAAGGGCCAGTTCGGTGGCAGACTATGTATTATTTAAACAGTCAATCAACAAAAGGAGAACCAAGGCTTGGGATTAGAAACGAGGAAAACACACCTCATCTTCCATATCCCGAGTTCCAATCTCCTTCCATTTCCATTGAGTTTCCTCACCGAGGCCCACTCGAACACTTCCATCAAGAAGTGCCCCTCTCTTTGCGCCTCCGAACCAATTCTTCCCGCTTCTCTCAAACAAACTATCCTCGAGAAGCGAGATATAGGTTGTTGAAGCTAAAAGAGCTATTATCACGATTGTATGAATGGGATGTATGCAAGCACTCTTGGATAGGCCAGTAACCATGGGGGTAAAAGGGTCCCATTGTGGAGGAGGCTTCTTCGCCGTTAAGGACGGAGGGAGTAGTGGAAGCTGCATTGCGGCAGTTAATGCGTTGTGCAGTGCAGGCGGTGGTTAACGCACTCAATTTCGAGGCAGCAGAGGGGAGAAAAAGGAGGGAGAGAAAATAAGAGAAGGGAGTTCGTGGAGTTTTGCCCAATTTTCGAGGCCCTTTGGGGAATCTGGCCTACCGGTACCGGGCGCGGTACAGTACCCCTGGTCAATCCAAATTTCAAGGCAACGCCTCCAATTTTTTTTCCCTTGCCCCTGAAAACCCCAACGAATAAGAACAGCTCCCAACAACGTAACTATGACACCGGTGTTATCCACTTTTGGCTGGGAAATAATTTGCTCGGGCCAAAATATGGAGGAGGCTCTCCGATCGAATTGCGGAATAGGGAAGAAAGCACTACGGTACTACCGGTATGTTTGCCCCTATTCTCTCGGGGGGTGTTCCGATATGGTGGGTACGGTAGCGGGTAAAGAGCAAACGGTACGGCACTCTGCGGTACCGTACAGTGCCGGTATGATAGCAGAGATGGAGAGAGAGTGTGTGTGTGTGTGTGTGCGCGCGAGAGGCGAGAGGCGAGAGGCGAGGGGGCCGTACCGACACCGCAACAACCGTGTGGGCCGGACTAATCCAAGGTTTTATCTACTCGAGTACGGTATTATGGTACGGTAGCCGGGCACAGGCAACTGGCACGAGGTTGTTGGTCCAACGGTCGGTCCCCAGGGTGTCAGGTTGGAGTCAAACCACCCACAGCTTCCACCCCCGAAAAGACAACAAGGATATGAGAGGGCAGGTTGGGGCAGTGAAATCAAGGGTCCGGATAGGTACGGTAGGTACGATAATATTATGATAAAAGGCGTAAGAAATTCCAAATGCGCGCCGCATGGACAGCGAGCAATTCACGGCAAAAGGCAAGAGGATAAGCGGGAGCGGACCCCCCCCTCATAAGCCCGAAAAGGCAAACGCAGGGCCAGACGAAAGGGCAGGGAGGATGACCACATGTGTTGGGGGCGGCTCAACGGCTCCAGGGTCCGATGACAAAGGAAGAAGAAGAGAAGAGCGCTGGTACTCGTACTGTATGATACAAGCGGACTTTCCCCCCTCCCTCGACCGAACTAAGCTTTGGGGGAAGGCCGAAAGGCCTACCGGTACCGGTATTTCGCGCGAGAATGGAAAGGCTTCGGTCAGCTATTATGAAGCTACCGATGCTTTTATCTGAGGTGGTGGGTTGTGCTTGAGGATGGACCTTGCACGGTATTTCCCAACTGTTGGTGAAGGTCACACGATGGAGGGGGTAAGGGACATCCCCGCACGGTGGAACCCCCTGGAACCCCACCTCTTTGCAAAGCTATCATATAAGCTACCGGTACACTTAGCCAGGACACGGCAGAAGAGCAGGCATTCCGTAGGATGATGGCTTGGAGCCGATCCGGGGAGGAGGAAGAGGAGAAGGTCTTGTGGCCGCGTTTGTCTCCATTTCACAAGCAAAATGTTTCCCCCCCCCGGCAAGCATTGAGACCCTCAGGACTACCGGTAGGACCCAATTACCGGTATTATCTAGGGCGGCCCGCCGGAACTCTCACGACAAAGTTAAAAACGTTTACCATACCATACCATTTTTTTTTCCAGATAGATATGGTGGTCTAGAGGTCTGTATCTATGATAAATTTACCACAGGATTCAGTTTAACTGAACTCTACCAGAACTTGGGATGCAAGAAGGGAATTTAAAAAAAAAATTTGCAAAGAAATTTATCATATCATTCTTTAAAAACCATCATATACGTTCCCTGGCAAAAAAATCTCTTATAACTTTGATCTTTGGTTATTTATCTTGGTGGATTCAGATAATATGCTACAATATCATATACTAAACAAGAGGATACCATTGGCCAGCACCATAAAGTAACCCTACGCAACTTCTACTGTAGTACTTGCAGTATTACCGAAAAATCATCTCCTTAACTTTGAATACCACTAGTAATGTATGATACTCGTACTAGTACTGTACATTGCAGCAACACCGAGTCAAACAAAGACTTGAGACTACCGGTACCGTATTCCCCGAGATGCAAAATCCCCCGTCCACCATAAAACCCTATAATCCTCCATGACAACTGTGGTATGATACCTACAATGCTGTACTGGTGGTGGGCCCTCGAGTCCAGAGATCAGGCCCATATCAAATGGAATGATATCGTACAAGGCCGGGGGGGGTTTTTTTTTTAATTATTTTTAATGTTATTGTAAGAGCGGGTTGCTGATTATGCGCAATTATGTTGCGGTGGGTTCGACTGCGACCGAATACTTCGTACCAGTACATACTGTACGAGTACTGTACAATACCGTATGATACCTTATTCACGAGATCTAGTGTGGACGCGACCTTTGCTACTTGTACTTTGGTGGTGGGGAGGGGGGTCCAACGCGCAGAGTGCAACTCAAAAGCAAAGAAAGAAAGAAACACACACACATCCATTCCATCCCGTCGTCATCATCATCATCATCATCCCAAATCCTCGACTCTCATTCACCCACACAAAAAAAAAAAGCACACACCACCTGCAGGTCCGGACATTTTATTTATCCATCCCTCGCTGACCATCCGCCCATTCACCCATCCACTCATCCATCCATCCACTCATCCATCCACCCAACCCATCATCCATTAACGCTATCCGTCCATCTACAGTACGAGTACAGTTATCCATCCACACCCTCCTCCTCCTAGCCTCCCAAACACACCAAACAAAAACAACCTCACATACCAAAGGAAGGATAGAACAAAAGGGAAAAAAGAAAAAAATGGACCCAACATCCCACTACGCTCCAATAGTTGAAAGAGATAAGCCACCCTAGTCTACTCGTACATGACCCGTTCGCTTAAGAGGAAAATGGGGGCAAGGAAGAAGAAAGAAAAAAAGAAAAAAAGAAAAAAAGAGAGAGAGAGAGAGAGTCAAAAAAATAATAATCATAGCTGACGTGGAGTTGTGCGCATGCTGTTGTTGTGCGGGGCAATACTGGGCAGAATGGAAGCGATGCTCACAGCCTTGCGGCGGAGACATGCGGAACTCAAATCCCAGAACGACCGGAACGTGCGATTGGGCGTTGGCATGGAGAATCTGCTGAGGCCCGTGGAGGATGGCATTCGTATCGAGCGGGAGAGGGCCGCTGCTGAGCTTGCGTCGAGGAGGATGGACTTCGGCTTCAGGGCCGAAGCGGGTAAGGGCGATGAGGACGTTGGCACTGTGGGACAGAGGTCGAAATAGATATCACATACCGGTATGATGCATTATATATAACTTAATAAGCACGTACTCGCACTGGTACTTCACCCGACTATTGCCTACCGTATGTTCATTCGATGATGCTGTGATGTCAGGGATATATATATGCATATAAACACTCGTGTATATACAGTACCGGTATGCGTTTAAAAAAAAGGGTACGAAAAGTACAGAAAGGCCCCCCCCCGGTATGCGGAAACTTGGTGAGTGAAATAGAAATAAATAAACTGCTTGTGTGTGCGTGGGACCGCTGAGACTAATCGCTCGCTCAAGCCTTACAATGAAAATAGCGCAATTCATGATACATGCCAAAAAAAAAAAAAAACTCCGTCCCGTCCCACACTGCCTGACATAAATCGAGAGGAAAGAAGGAAAGATAAAGAAAAAAAGAAAAAAAAAGGAAAACATCAAGAAATCTTTAATAACGAGAATCGGAAGGGTAGATAAAGAGTATCCGTATGCCCGCCCAGTGCTGGGCGAACTCGTCACTCGACTCGACTCGTCCACCCTTCTGGAGGGGCTGTCGTCGCTGCTCCACGACTACTTATTTCCGACATCTAAAACAAGCCTTCGTTCAACCTCGGTTTCCTTTCCAACCTCCTCCTCGCCCTCAAACTTCAGTCTGCATGTGCCATCTCTCTATTCCGGGTGTTAGCTTCGTCCACGCAGCGGGTCGCGGGACAGGTAACTTGCCTTTGTTCCCATCACCTCAGCCCTATAAAAGGTCGTTGTCTCCGGGTATCTTGCGAGAACTTGTCTGCCAATTGGGTACGGTGACAGCCCGGCAGACTCCTTGGGGATTGGGATCAATGCACTGGCAGAAGCTTTATATGTAGTTCCGTGACCTCCAGCCTCGTCTGGCTCCGGATCCTGTACTTCATACCTAAAGGAGTGCCATGTGAACAATGTTCCCCAGACACGGTACAGCGATGATTTTGGGGATCTCATACTTTCGTTTATTCCCATCCCCAACGATACCAACTATGATGCACTGAATCCACATGCCCTCGGAGCTTTTTTGTTTCGGGAGACGGTACGCGACCTCGGAATCTTTCTGGAGGCCATTGTGCGCATCGGGCGCTGCAGACATGCTTCTGGCAACCTTGATATTTCGATTGGACGGGCTATCGGCGGCGACAGCGTCATCGAGTTTACGTTTGCGCTTCTTCTCGCCTATGGGCGGACAGAGCAAACGGTAAGCCTGACTCGAGAAATTATGGAGAGAACAGAATGGGGAGGCCGGGAGCCGGATGGCCACCGAAAGCCAGAAAAACTCCACGAGGAAAAATATGACAGGCACGCACAGTATAAGAGTAGCGCGAGCCGATAATTACAAAAAAGTACAAAAGGTGAAGAGTAAGGAAAATCAAAATTTCTTACCTCCTCTATCGCCGCCTTCTGTAGCGGTCCTTAAAGCTATGAGAAGATCGTTCCATTCCAAAACAGATTGTAGGGTCCTAACGTTCTGTTAGTTTTCTATATAGCAGCCCGAGCACACTCGGCGCCTACCGCTGCTCCTTCTCCGCGAGCTCATAGTGCTCGGTATATAATTTCTTGAGAAGCCTTAGGTCCTCCAGAGATGCATCTGCAAACGGGGTTAGCAGATGAGGCTGACATCGGACGAGAAAGGCCCAATTGTATATAAACTGAGAGACCATGCGCAATATCAGAATTTCGGCTGGAAATATTGAACTAACCGGTTTCTGCCTGACGCTCCTCCTCCCGTTGGATATCGATTATGAGCTCTTGGACGCGCTCGGACATGCGCCGGAGCTCCTGGAGTTCTCTCACGATCTTTGTCCAGAGATCGCGCTCCTCGTGCGCATCGACTTCTTCCTTTAGAGGGGCTCTAGGGCGATTGCGGGCCGCCATCATATACTGGGCGGTTTAAGATGGAATTAACGGGGAGAAGGCTGAACGAATTACGGGAGACCGCCGCAATGGAATAGCTCGATGGAATAGAGGGTTAACGGTAAGGTTCACAGTAGTAGCAGGGGTGTTGTAGAGAGTACTCGTAAAGAGTGATGGGAAGGATGTGAGTGGCGGGGTCTTGTGCGGTAGGTGTCCTTTGAGGTGATGCGTGGAGGTTAGTCTTATGAGAGGATAGCCACGCGAGCTTGGCAGCGGCCGGCACTGTTCACCTGCGACGCGCCCCATGCCAAGCCAGATCCTGGCTAGGGCTTAGTTAGGCTATGTCACGTGGCTCTTTGGTTGCGTGGGGCTTGCGTGCCAGCACTCGAATGCGATATCATACTGGTATGATACGGTATCCTGCTGTAGATCAGCTCAACCAGCAACGAGCGTCAACGGGGCAACCTTTTCAATGCCAGCTACCCTCAGATCTTCCCTAGGTTGTGGGATACAATCAACGAAAAAAAGAGAGATTGAAATTAGGAAGACTAAAGTAGAAATACTCGTGTAATCCACTATCTGCCACATGCCTCTAGTCTCCAGATTCTGAATCTACTCGAATAGCCCTTAGGAAGGATCAGCGTTTTCTAGACACGGTGTAAGATCAGCACCCTGGAGTGTTGGATCCCGTTAACTGGAATTCGCAATTATGTTAACCTATCAAACCAAACCTTCCCGGGAGTCTTTGACTCAATCCGGAGATTAGAGGCTGCCGGAGATGGTGGATTACTCGAGTAGTTGTGAACCATTAGCAAGCTATACCCTTTAGATGAAAAGACCTTGTGCCGCCTGCTAGGACAAATGGGGGTGCCAAACCTTGGCTGAGAGGTACGTATACTTGGGTACGTCAGGGACCGTCGGCCAAAGTTTACTCGGAAGCTGGGAAACCGTAGTTCAGGGCCGGGGGCGCGTTTAGGGGTTGCTTACGGGCGGTTTGCGCTTTAACCATTACCCATCAACAAGTCATCAGAGTTTTCCTACTGCACCTCATTATGCCAGAATGCCGCTATTGAGACCATTTTTTACTGGTCTGAATTACAGGTCAGCCATGCAGGGAGGAATGATGGCAAAGCGTTGGTTTACTACTATCATACTCCGGTAAGTTATTCAAAATATCTGTGTTTGTCATCAAGTTACTTGCACGATTTGGTGGTTGAGAAAATTGGTGAGAAACTGGGACATGAAGAGGTCCGGAGCGATACAGACGTTACAAACGCAGTAAATCCTGGGACCGCCGGTAAGCAGCAAGGTGTTTCGGTGGAAAATTTTCACAAACTAGATAAGGTAAGCTTGCCTTCTATCATGGGAATAGTGGAAACCATTAACGAGATTTTAGACAGTCGGCATCTTGAATGTTAAGATCGATAACATAGGAGGGGGGTCAACGAACAATGCACTAGAGATATCTTGACGGACGGCGATTTTGCTTGGTCTGTTCGCTGAGCCCCCGTGTTCGTTGTCCCCCCTTCCATGTTACGGTCCAAAAAGATGTTAACAACGTCGGTAAAAAATAAAAAAAAAACTAGACCGTTTGCTCTATGTGGTTCTCGCCGGTGTTGTCCTAAAGGGTGGCTTTGATTTATTTCGTGATGAGCGGAATTGGAGCAGGTCGCGTAACTTGAAGGAAACCTAATGGCTATTGGTCATGGAGGTGGGTTGCGTGCTCATTTTGTCTATGATACCATGGTGGGGTGCATGGAGGTTTTGACCAAGCAATAGGAGAGAGGTTGGGCTCGGGTTAGAAGGTGTTTTTTTATTGTATGATACACAGAAATGCGCAGCAGGAGAGGAGGACTTCCTATAGACTAAGTCTATCAGAAGCGAGGTCTATTAGAATAAGGAGCTGAATATGATAGAAGATATGACTTTCTCTTATGGTATGGTTATTGCCACTTGAAGAGGGTAAGCTTTAGGATGTCAAGTCTGGAATCGGGACGGGGCAGCTGGCAGGAATATGTCGAGTGATTCTTTGTGAATGGGAAGAAGATAGGGTAACACTATTGTAACATAGGGCAGGGTAAGCCCCTCAAAAAGGGTTTTTTCTTTTCATGTGTCGCCCCGCACGAAGGAGCCCCACGTTTGTCCCTGGCGCAACGGAATTGGATCCCTTTCTTTTCTCCTGCGGGTTCACCAATCAACCAACCAGCCAGGACGAAGGAAGGAAGGAGGGAAAGGGGTAGTCGCTCATTCAACACTTTCCCCAAACAACGGGCTCGATAATCAGTTACTTCCTCTCTTCCCTCTCGAACGATGGCTTCACCCACTGCTTCGCAAAGGTACTTGAGTACCCGTGGTGGGTCTTACGGCGTGAGTTCCCCTCCCTGAACTACCTGCCATTGAGTATTTCAGGGCTAATCTATGAGAGAAGTTCACCTTTGAGGCCGCCGTCTTGAAAGGCCTCGCAAGCGACAGCGGACTCTTCATCCCAGAGGCAATCCCGACTCCACCCGCCAACTGGCAAGAAACCTGGAAAACACTCTCCTTCCAAGATCTAGCCTACGGGGTCCTCTCACTCTACATTTCCCCGGACGAGATCCCCGCCCCAGACCTACGGGAGTTAATCGCACGATCGTACTCCACCTTCCGCCATGAGGACATCACACCGCTCAATACCATCCTCCCGGACGCAAACCTGCACGTCCTAGAACTGTTCCATGGTCCCACGTTCGCTTTTAAAGACGTTGCGTTGCAATTCCTTGGGAACTTGTTTGAGTATTTTCTTGTTAGGAAGAATAAGGGTGTGAAAGAGGGAGGTGGGGAGAGACATCACTTGACAGTTATCGGGGCTACAAGTGGAGATACCGGATCCGCCGCTATCTACGGCCTTCGTGGGAAGAAGGATGTATCGGTATTCATCCTCCATCCGAAGGGTCGTGTGAGTCCAATTCAGGAAGCGCAGATGACGACGGTGCTGGACAAGAACGTACATAACCTTAGTGTCGTCGGAACCTTCGATGACTGCCAGGACGTGGTAAAGGCGCTCTTCTCGCATCCCGAATTGTCAAAGTCGCATAACCTGGGTGCAGTCAATAGCATCAATTGGGCCAGGATCCTCTCCCAGATCGTTTACTATTTCCATTCCTACTTCACCTTGCTCAGGCGTCTGCCGGCAGGAAATGTACCCACCATTCGCTACGTCGTGCCAACGGGAAACTTCGGCGATGTGTTGGCGGGCTACTATGCAAAAAAGATGGGCCTACCAATCGATAAACTCGTCATCGCGACAAACGAGAACGACATCCTGGATCGCTTCTTCAGAACAAGCCGCTACGAAAAGCGCCCCGTGTCCGCAGAGGAGGAGGAAGACAACCCAGCAGTGGGAGGGGTTAAAGCAACCCTTTCCCCAGCAATGGACATCCTCGTATCCTCCAACTTCGAGCGTCTACTCTGGTACCTAGCCTACGAGAACGAAGCCCCTAATGCTACCAACGAAGACCAGAAACGTGCCCGGGCCGGCAGCGTGCTGAACGAGTGGATGACCTCCCTGAAGAACACTGGCACTACCGTGGTCTCCGAAGGCGTGCTTAACATTGCAAAGAGGGACTTCACTTCTGAGCGCGTTAGCGATAAACAGACTGTGGAGACTATACGACACGTCTTCACCACCCCGCCCTCTGCACCTTACATTCTCGACCCGCATTCGGCCGTTGGAGTCACTGCTTCCTTGAGACTTATCAAGGTTTCACAGGCTGCCGGCGAAGAAAACGTCCACCATATCTCAATGTCAACCGCACATCCAGCAAAGTTTAATCATGCGGTTGATCAAGCGCTCACGGGGGTTAGTGGCGGGGAGGGGGTTGGGGAGTACGACTTCGAGAAGATGGTCAGGCCGCAGGAGTTCCTTGGTTTGGAGGTTAGGGAGAAGAGGGTTCGCGAGGTGGAAAGGGCGGATGTCGAGCTTGTTAGACAGGTTCTTGTCGAAGAGTTAGAGCAGGAAGGGGTTGGGAAATAGTCTTTTTTCTTCTTATATATACATTTTGTTGGTGGCTTCCCACTGAACTGGGTCGGGCTGCTATAGAATGCCCACCTAGTACTGTGCCATATCCATAAAAAAGAAAAAGAACCCTTTGAGGAATATTTTTGTTTTGGGGGAATGGGGATGCGATTTTTGATGATATTGGCCGCCCGTTGCGCCCCCGCTACAATCACCGGATAGATAGGAGACGAGCCTTTTACCGCTCGATATAAATAGTAAATGAAAGGGGAAGGGAGAGGAAGTAATGAAAAGAAACAAAATCGCTTTTAGATTTTCTTTAAAGAAAAAAGAAATTTCCAACTCGTCCACCAAGCACTACCCCACCTAGCCCTTCATTTTCTCCACCTCATACGCAAAATCAAAGTATGGCCTATCAAAGTGATGCACGCGGACATAACCGTCCTCTCCACCAGAGGCGTAGCCGGCCCCTTGAGGGTGGACAGCAATCTAGAAGACAAACGTTAGCACCCGGTTGTAATACTGGGAAATGATGGTGGGGGGCAGCGTACAGTGTTAAGCGGACCGAAATGACCTTTGACACGACCGATCTCATCCTCGAAGATTTTGTGGTAGAACCTTGCTTCAAATTTACCCTGCCGCTGAGAGGTAGTAGTGACATCGCGGGCCTCCTGGCCACCACCGAGGATGACAAAGTCTTTCTTTGGAGTAAGGGCTGCAGTATTTAAGGGGGTGTCGGTAACATAGGTTTTTAAGACCTTAAGTTCGTTGACATCCAGGATCTATAGCTATCAGTGCGTGTACAGAAATGCCGTGAGAGAATCGGGATATGCCTTAGCAGTCTTATCCTTAGAGCAAGTAATAAAGTAAGTCCTATCCGGCGCCATCTGGATATCGGTAATCGGCATGTCTAGCTCATGAGCTTGAGCATCTCTACTGAACTCCCCAGTCTACGCTCCAATAATTAGCAAAAGAAAAAGAAAAAAATCTCCCCAAGGGGGCCCCCCTTTCCCCAAGGCCGTAGCAAGTGGAAATCACATACCTTCCCGTCGTACTGCGATACTCTCCCATCTTCGTGCCCAGTGATAATGTACTTGTTCAGATAACTCCACGCCGCAACCGTCGCTTTGCTCTCGCGGAAGGTAATCGTAAAATTAGGATCATCCGCCTGTTCCGCCTCCACATCAACTGTGATCGGGAATACAACAACGGTACCCAAGTAGCCCATTCTCTGCTCCGTCACGGCGAGGAGCAGAGTCCCATCCTCGCTAAACTCGACCCGCTTAACGGCCGTTGGGAATTCCCACTTTTTCAGCTGCTTTCCGGTTTGCACGTCCCAGAGACGGATAGTATTGTCTGCGCTGCCGGTTGCGAGGAGAGTGGTGGTCGGGTCGATGTCAACGGTCCAGAGAGCACCGACGTGGCCGTTGTATGTGCCGACTCGTTCACCATTTACTGGAAGGTGTTAGGATTTCGCGGAGAGAACTTCGGGAAGGGAAGCAAAGATACCGGAATACCAAACACAGACGACGTGGTCCTTGGCCGTTGAGAAAAGCAAATCACCTGGCAGCCAGCAACGACATTAGTTCAAACATCAACTCTTGCAAAAGGCAGGTAAAGCCTACCATCTTTGTTATACCTGTTCCCGAAGAATCCGACATTAGCACCCGCTCGCCGCAACTAAACTCCGATCCCCAGGGAAAAGCCCATACTTGATCTGCGTCAAACTGCGCTCCTAAACGCCCAATGCATTAGCCCCACCATCCCACCTACCGCCGATCCCCGCTAAATGGGCCTAGATGGGACAACTCACATGTCCCTGAAGTAGTATGGGCCTCATATCGAATTGTCTTGTAGATCTCTAGAGAGGGAAAAAAAGTTGGGGGAGAAAAAGGTGAGGGAGGTATCCGTGGTTTAAAGGGTGGGGCAAAAAGACTGCGGTTGCTGTGGATAAGGAATTTTTGTGCGCGCCCCTGGCGGTTTGTGGGTAGGGTAACCTTTTTAGCTAACTAGCTCTGCCGTATGCATGGGGGGGAACCTCAAATGTGACTGCGAGTGATTGCAAGTGACGGGAATGATTGGGAATGCAGGTAACCTGATAGTGTCCGGCTGAGGGGAGGATTTTTGTTCAGAGTCGCTCCAAGGATTCAGGGAAGCAAGAACGTTAATTGTATTATTACAACAATCATGATATTAGGATTTAGAAGACAAATTATACAACACGCCTTCAAGGAGAAAAAGCACAACGCGGAAAGAAAGATGCGAAGGAGAAAGAATGAGACAAATAATCAGGACCAAACAACTAGCCAACTAACCAAATATTACCATCCAATCGAGATCCACTGCCAGGAACCCCTGACAACCCCTCCAACAAATTTCTCTTCTTAGGCAAACTCAAATCCCTGCTCCTCATGCGGTCCAGCTTGACTTTGAGGGCTAGGGCCAATATCAACACTAAAAGTCTTGTCCACATGAAGAGCTAGCGAATCATGTTTGGCTGAGTCGACCGTACCCATGTCCACCGATATTCCACCTGAAGAAGGCTTCGAGCGGTTGAGAGTGGTCCCTTTGGAGCTAAACTGACGATATCCATCTCCTGGCACCGATTGAGGACTCAGGGTATCAGTTTGTGCAGCGGCCCACATGGAGGAAAGTGGGAGCGAGATGACAGCCAGAGTGGCGGTAAGCGAAGACATCCCGTCAAATCCAACTCCGTTTTCCAGTCCCGCGAATATCGCTATTTATCATTAGTAGCGGCACAACCTTTTCTTGGCATACATCTTGACTTACCCGGTACGATCATGGTCTGACAACCCATGATGAAGATGACTTGTAGAGGGCCGAACCGCTTTAGTCCCAAAATCTTCCGACGTCGAATAGCGAAAGCCAATTTGAAGATGAAGATAAACGAGAAGAAGGCGATTGTTCCAGCGAATACTCCACGATGGACCTTGTACACCCACTCATCGTATGCAACTCCCTTCAGGATCGCTCCAGAAACTTGCACAATAACAGCGGTGAAGAACCCAATGGATACCGACGCAAGGACGCAGGAAATCGCAGTCATGATGGTATTGAGTCTTGGCGAGGTTGCGTAGACGACTCGGACTTGCAAAATCAGTGAAAGAAGGATGCATATATTCAATATCAACTGAATAATGCCGGCCCAGATTGAAATGAGTTTGTCGGAATAGGGGATATCCTCGTAGTAGTAGGCGACATAGTTGTATGTCTCGGCCCAGGGACCAACAAAGTAGAGGATTTGGAGGACAGAGCGAATGATAACCAAGATGAGGGAGAGCATGTTGAGGAAGAAGAGTGCACGGCGTTTATCGGACTTTGTGACCATTGCCATGACTACGAAGAGCAGGGCGCAGGCGCCTATCTGACTGGCGAAAACGACAGCAACCCTGATGCTGTGAGCGAACATGGCATCCAGATCGTAAAGGCCGACGGTGACGGTAGACCCATCGCGATTGAAGAAAGTGATATTTTGTTTATGGGGATTGAAGCCGGGCTGTTGGTAGACCGGAATCTGCTCCATCTCGGAGTTCAGGGTGGCGGGATGAGGATCAATGTAATGATGGGGAGAAGAGGTGTGGATATTTCGTTATGAACGAATGCAATTCCGGAGGAGCTGTGTAGCGGAGGGATGCAGTTGGTGACGGATTTCAGCAGAGAAGCCATCCTCTCGGTCAGCCTTTATGCTGGAAACACCCCCCCCCCCAAGGGACAATT
>PYWC01000063.1:692205-721581 GCA_003182015.1 Tuber magnatum
GGGGGGGGGGCATGAATGGCGGAGAACGGACGGAATAGTATTTCATTGAAGCTCCAAGTGAAACCAGAGAGCCATTGTCCGTTGGACAAGCCTAAGGAATGCTCGAGCACTATGGCAATGGTAGATTGGTTGTGGTTGGTTGAGGGTTGAAAGCACTAAAGAACAATACTAACGGTTGATATTGTTCTTCACCGATATTCACTTGTGAGACACAGTCCTTAGTATTGTTCCTTGCACCGTACCCGCACAGCGGCGGCCCTAGGGCACCGGTAACCCCGCTGGTTCTAGGACCTGCCTCATCGGGGATATGATACGATGGAAAGGAGGGTAAAGTGAAGCAGACCTTTGGGTTACTCCTCACCCACAACATTTTATTGTATCATACCTATTCCAGCTCACCAGGGGAGAGGTATTTCCCTGTCGTCTTGCCGGTGCGGTATGCCGCTTACAATTGGGGGCCCGGTTGGCGACGTTTGCCATGAATTAGCTGCAATCCACGGTCCGGCCGCCGCCACGCTTGTGAGCTGCCAATCATGGCCCAAACCTGCTTATATGATTCATATCTTCAGGGCCCGTTATTGGCCGGTTTGCAGGCGTATGATAGTTGCCAATCCATGGTTTGCAGCTGGGGTTAAACATCGAGCCAAACACAACCCCTAAGCCATTGTATTGGTATACAGTATCATTTGTGTGCGAGATGACTACAAGAAGCTCTGTACGTAAGAATGCCTCGGCCACTGTAAGGGCTCGAGTAATTGGACCGCGCGTGAAGACGTCCAGAATTCCCTCTCTTGGATAGGTTGCGGAAAATACCACAAAAACTGACAACACTAAATTTATATACGACGTCACAGTTAAACCAAATTAATTGGTTCGGTGAATCCTTAGGCATATCTCCCATCCAAGCCGGAGCGGGCTAGAGAACCTGACATAACTTGGGATTGACAATAATTCACCATATCGGTGTGATATGTTCCTGGGCCGGAGGTCGAATCTTAGTCGACGCTCGAGAAAACCTACAGGTATGATATTCCGTAAACCACCAGTCTAATCCCAGCAAGACGCAATGCCCCAACCCCCAATCGGAAGAACACCGCAAAAAGTGGCATAATTCACCATCTCGGTCGCCCTTTCGGATCTCCGCATCCGGAGACAAAACATCCCGAGAAGGAAAAGCCTTTGCCTTACGCGGCCGAACTTTCCAGATCTCGATGGCTGGCGTTCGCTATTTTCTCAACTTGCTCGGCCAAGCCCAACTTAAATTTAATCCAAAAGGCAGCACATTTTGTGTAATTTACTCGAGTACAGTGCCGTGCTTGCGCTTTTCCACCGCGCTCTATTTAGAAAGTGCCTGCCATGCTAAATCCCGTTCGAACGAATCTTGCGCCTGTTAACTAAATTACGACTCGCTGAAACTCAAAATAACCCAAATAATACATTCGCACCTCGCTATTGGAACTCTTTAAACGGGAACCTCGCCATTAAGAATGAAACATCTAGGAATTAAACGGATATCACTTTACCCTTGGCTGCTGAGACACTCAGTCCAATTTTAAATGTTGAAAAATTAACACATTTTGGGAAGTGTGATATCATAGGGAAAATCTCGTGCGTTCAAAGTGGTGTACTCGAGTAGTGCTCAGAAAAAAAGCGAAATATGTAGGGCTGAGCATGGCCATGATAGAAACGAGAGAGTCTGCGTAGATTTCCTCCCAATTACCAAAACCGGTTAGGGTTCCACATTTTAAAATGGACTGAATGTCTCGAGAGCCAATGGGATGAGGAACGAAAAATCCCGAACTCTTGGCGTTACTTATAACGAAATGTGACTGTACTTGTAAATAAATACTCTTTGCTACACACAGGCCGCGCCCCTTCCGGTCCGGGATCCCCAAATTCAATAGTAAAGCATCTTCTTCCACCAACAAAAAAAGGAAAAAAAATAAAAAATAACAGACGTATTCCGGAGCAAATCTCGTTTCCCATTCGTCCCACGCACGACAATCAAACTCCACTGAAAACCCTCTTACGATCCCCAATAAACACAATCCCCGATACCTCGAGCTCCATTCCCTACGAGTAGTACCTAGCAAATTAGATGCCACGCTACGGAGGTACAGCCCATAAGTTTTGTATATTTTACTAGCAGGGGTGTTCCGCTACCGTATGTAAAAATAACGGATTAGGTATAAGCGGAGCGAATTGGGAATGTCAACTACCCAATTCACCCCTTCACCCCCTGCTTGCACAACACCCCCTGCTAGTAAAATATACAAAACTTATGGGCTGTACCTCCGTATTGAACTGATACTCGCAAGCTTGCCCTAAGAAACAAAAACTAGTGGTTGTGAACACTTACCAGTGTGGCGCTGGCTCACGGAACCTCCTAAGAGTATTAGTAAAACTCTTTCAAATTTTGAACAATCTAGCCAACCAACCTTAGCATAGCTCGGGGCACATTGCATTTATGTAAACTACAACTTCGCGCACTCGTTTCCCCCCTTCTGGTTCCAGGATATCGATACTCCAACACCCCGCAGGAGTGGTATCTGTGATCCGAGCTGGATTCTCGACAATTGCTTCGGGCTCAATATCCCCATTCCTCTGCTGAGTTGTATACACACAAAGTCTAGTTCCGAGAGCGCTGATCCCATAAAGGGTTGTCGATTCTGACGCTATTAAAAATGATTTCAATTCTCTCACGCTTTGCTTGTCCGCATCCTTGCGAGTAGAGATTTGCTGGATATGGTTCGAAGGCTTGGTTTCCATGAAAAAAACTGGGTGCTCATGACGACTAATAATGAAGATTGCGGTGAAATCGACAGACCGAGACTGCTGCGGACGCTTATACTGTGGCGCAACGATGAAATCCTATTCAAATGGAAATAAGTAATTTGGGAGACGTGATTCTTCTTTCGCACCCTTGAGCTTAGCTACAGTCCCTAAGCAGAGTGTTTGTGAAAAGCTGAGACCTCTTGATAAGCATATTTTTTGAGCGAAAGAGTGTCATAGCAAAGAGTGATATTTCATCACGGCGGTCCAAGAGTGGTGCCTTAGGTGCCTCTTTCGGGTGTTTTGGGATCCTTTTATTGATCCTCTTGAGCAAATGACCACCTCCCCCAGAGCCTGCAATATCACACCATAGTGGCATCGCTGACGACAAAATGATCCATCCCTGGGCGCTAACTTGAAAAACCTATTTTTGTCCCCCAACGCCAAGGACTCATGGCACTGGGGCTGAGGACAGGTGTGGGCGACAAGGTACGAGTACTTTATGCCCTAGCAATACCTAAGTGAAGCCTCAATCACACCTTCAGCATCGGTTTAGATCACGACGACACATATTTAAATTGGGTTTAGCTTCACCCCCTTTTGTTCTTCTCTTGTCTGTTACATTTTACCTGATCGGGAACAATTCATTTTGCTTTCTCTTTTCTCCGGTTTATCGAGTCAGTCACAGAACAATATTTTCATCATCAGGTTAGCCCGGACGGCCATCCACACAAGGGAAGCGGCCCGTTACTCCCACTGTGAGTCCCACACCAGTATCCCTTGCATATCGTAGGGACTGGGTCAAAGGTCGGGTAACCTCAGCAGTCGCTACCTTGTTGCGTGTGCTTTGGCGAAGTCCTCTATCAAGCACACGCAAGCTCTACCAACACCCCCACCAGTTCAAACACCCACCTCACCATGGCAGCGGAAATAATCAACCAAATTTATCAGGAACTGGGGACTCGCAACCGCGAGTTTATCGTGTTCCCGAAACTTGATCCTGCTGTTTCCTCTGGGGTTCTAAAAAAACTTCACCCTCCCGATGCTGACACTCTTGGATTCCGGTGAGTACAAATGCCAGGGATAAAGTTTTCCTACAGAACAAGGTTCATTTTGCAGGATAACCTAAATTAACTGTTCAGATACTTTATCCCTATGCCTTGTATATGCCCAGTGCGAGAAGATACTAACTACTGGTATTACTAGAGTCCATTTCATAGCCCCCGACGGATACCTTCGTGTCGTAATGGCAGGCCCCCTTCACGAAACGTCGGTCACCTGGATGCGAAGGGAATGCCTTTCTTGGGCCTATGATGGTCTTCTTACACCTAGGGGATACAGGCAAATGACTGATTCGTTAATTCGTATGTCTCTTGGCTCTACCCAATGGAACTCCCTAGTTTATACTAATGATTTAATAGTTCATAATAACTTCGTTGGTGCATTTGCTGGTTCTAGAAAAACCCCTGATCTCACATACACTCCAATCATCAATGGAATTCGAAGGGAGTTTCCAACGGTAGTACTCGAATCAGGATGGTCGGAGAGTCGGGCCCAATTGGTTAGCGATGCTCAGGTTTGGCTTGAGGGCAGTGCCGGGGCCGTTAAAGTGGTTTTTTTATTCAAATTGTTTCGCGCAAACATCCACAATGAAATCAAAGCCAAACTCTATGTCTGTCGTCTTTCGGCGGGTGAATTGGATATTACTAGATATGCATGCTCTTCCCTTCCCTGTTATTATCTTTCTTACATTCTACTAACTGACCCCCTCACCTTGCAGAAAATCTTCCCCGGTTCTACTTCCCCCGTCACCGACCCGCACATTACAGCTGAAGAACTCTTTGACGGCAGACCTCCTGAAGACATGGAGGGGAGGACCGAACTTCCATTATCCCTGGAAGAACTCCGCCTTGCGGCCCGTGAAGAGATCTTGCAGCAAGGTTATATCCCGAAGCTCTGTTGATGGCGGGGAGAGGAGGTTGCCTGGTAACTGCTGTTGAGAACCCTCTTGCCACTAGAAGGATTTATGTGTATTATTATTCCCCATCTTTAACCCTTTCGACCTACAGTCAGAGCCAACCCTAAACCCCAAAGAAAGTCCACAGCACGCCAAAGCATGTAGTGAGAAGAAACAAGTGGCCATAGTGCCTTTTTTTCACTACAACCTAGTTTAATTGGTTCAATGTGACTATCTCCTGGACTGGCAAGACATTGAAAATTTCGTGCCACCCTTTCCAGCATTAGCCTTTCTCCCCTTCCCTCTTCCGCAATACAACCCCATCCAAACCCTTCCGAGCCCGCGGTTTGACCAACGTCACGCTGTAGAAATAATAGTAGTAGCCCACAAGAGCAGTGTCCGGACGGATTTACTTGAACTATCGGGATTGACATCCTGCCGCCCCAACAGCTGCTTCACTACTCGTTCACACCCATTCCCGGCAGCCCACGAGAGCGGCATTCGGCCTGATTTACTCGAGCAGTACGGACTAACATCTTCCCATCGTAACAATAGCTTCACTGTTCCCTTATGGCCATTCTCAGCAGCCCACGAGAGCGGTGTTCAACTGGATTTACACCAACTGTCCGGGTTGACGACATCCCCCCGCTCCAACAGTACCTCAAGTTAACTGTGCCAAGTCTGTGGCACACACTAACGCAAGCGTCGCAATTGGGTCTTGGGCTTTTGGGCCGGCCGGGCCTAAATTGGGTCGGGTTGGCCGGGCTGGCAGGATAGTAGTTTGGGCTGGGCCGGGTTGCCAGGCAGGCAAGCCCGGGTGACCCAAACACAAGCCCAAAAATATTCAAACTTTAGTTTATCAAATCACACGATATCACTCATATCTCATTGGGTTGATTGTGAACCCCAGGACTTGTGTCATTCTCAAGAATGTGGAGAATTTTTCAGCCTCATTGGTTGAATTACCCCTTTTCTTAATGCTGCTTAAGGCTGATTTCGAGTACTCTACTGTCTTCTGCCTGGTAATCCGAGCTCACCCGTGAGCGTTTCTCAAATTTCCGTTGCTGACCCAAGCGATGTTTCTCATATCGACTTGGATCATGAGAATCTAACCCGGAAAGCCATGTCTTTAGAGTATCGATGTTGGCAATAATTGACTTCTTCAAGTGCGGTAAATAATAGCTTTGGTTTGAAATATTTGGGCTTTCTGGGTAGCCCGGGCTTTATTTGGGTTGGGTTGGGTGGGCCTGCCATCATTTGGGCCGGGTTTGGGCCAGGCTTAGTAATTTACGGCCCGGGTCGGCCCATTGCGAGGCTTGGTCGCTAGAAAGTTATCTCTTATCAGCTTCATACAAGAAATTATAGCGCTCCGGAGCGCATACGGAACGTCTGGTGGGGGGCTCAAAAACTGACTCCAGGAGTCTCTTTACGGCCTCAAACTACCACTTCGAGGCACTTTGGAGCATCATTCTCTGATCAGTCGAGTGTTCTAGTATGACACCCTCTTGTTCCTTCCACAAATACAGTGGCAAAGCAACCAAAAATAGCTTGGAGAAAGCTTTCCTAATAATATTATGGGAAATAATTACTCCTCCAGTATTTTTTCAAGAAATTGTGGCCTCCAATGACAAATAGCCACTGCCATTATAGAGGTAAAGAGGTGGTGCATGGAATAACTTTTTTTCTTCTATTATTATTTCCCTAAGTTCAAGAATCCTTAGATTCCTTAGAATATTTTAGCTTGGTAGCCCACAATCGGCACTTTCCCACAAATAAATTTTTTTGCGGGGGTTGCGACAGCTATTACTGTGATACTGACCAGGCAACATCACGAACACTTCTGCAGAGTGACTGTATTTCTAATGACTTGACAATTTTTGATGGCCACGGCATGCTTAACAGCTGAATCCCTTAGGTCGGACTGATATCCTTTGCCGGTTGCTGGGAGCCTCTCGGCCTAGACGTTACAGTCTCTTCCGGCTTCGCAAGATTCTCGAGTCGCGAGAGTGGCTGGATAAAAACTGGTGTCAGCATAAAAACACCGGAGTGCGCTTGTACCAAGACAAGACTTAGCCTCATATGGCCTCACAGACAAGGGGACCTGGTCTTTTATTATTCCTACTCACGGGTTCGCCGTGGAGTTTGTGAGCGAGGATTGAGAGGGGGACGGATACTGGCAGCCAAGAGGGTAAGTGGGGCCGCCACTCTCGCGACGTTGGAAGAGACCGTAGTGTACGGTAAAGGGGTAAGTTCAAAAAAACACGAAATAATTCTAGTGGACGTATTTATATTATGATACAACTGCAGCGCCGCCAAGCCGTCACGGTTTTGCACTAACCCTGGTGTGGGTTTCGCTGCTTAAAGGGACATTTCTGGACATTACTCGTAGTTCTCTGACGTATGTAAAAACAGCTACTCGAGTAGGTCCGCATATGTTGCCACGGCACTTCCCTTAGGACCTGCGAAAACACGAAATACAAGAAACTTTTTTTGTGAAAGAAAGTAAAGGGTCTGACTTAGTGGATTTCGTGGGATGTGGCCTCAAAAGCTGCAGAATATTACCTCTGAAATTCTGAATGGTTCCCTGATTTTTCTTCGGTATATCTCTTGATTGCATAGAGCGTTTTAGGAACAGAAACTTATTACCAATGTACATTTCAGTTACACTTTTGATATTCATGGCTTGCTACTACTACTGATGTTATTTGTTCATCTACCAAACCCTGGCGTATGCGGACCCAGTTGTTTTCACAAACGTCGGAGAATTATGAGTACCGCTCGTAGAGAGTTTGCCCAGACAGACCAAGGGGGCATTAGCATAAGTTAATGGCCAGGATTGGCCACCTGATTCCTAGATCCTGCATGGCCGAGGAGTGAAAACCGTGAAATCGGACCTGGAAATGAGGGCCCTAGATGCCAACTTCTACAATACTTTTATGTCTTCATCGGGTATGATTTTGTAACCATGCATCTCCTCGCTGAGGGTTCTAGGTAAAGATGAAATACTAGAGCCGGACCCGACGGCCTATCATATGCTACATAGCATGAACGTCAACTGGCAGTCCCAGAGCTTTGGTGTGCTGCAAGATGGACTGGGAGACAAAGCGACGGGATACCCACAGATGGTGTACTTGGTTGCTGGGATGCAGGCTGCTAGAGCGAAGGATAATGAAGTTACAGTGATGAAATTGAGTGGGCTGCAGAGGATGCAACAGTGTCTGTTCCCCCTCCCTCTCACCTTTCCAATCCATAGCCCACAATCAAATAGCGAAAGAAGACGACGGCTCCGACGCAGAGGAATCCGATCCTCGAACCTCGCTCCCTCCAATGCCCCACTACAACAAACCGTATCCGTGCCTCTCCGCATGCCTACCATGCCGCTTCAATGGCTGAAACCGGCTATGTGTACATCTGGGATCTATCGCCGCACTATGGTCTCCCAAAAGCCCTAGCACCGCCATCCCCGCAAGTGCAAACAAACCCACGGCAACGCTCAGAATGCACGGCCATGAAGAAGGTTACGCTGTTGATTGGCCTTCCAATCCCCGAGATGTCATGGGGCGGATAGCTACTGGGGATAACTCCGGCAAGATATTCATTACTACGAGAAAAGAAGGCGGTACTTGGGCTGCGTATGGTAGCCCGCTATAGGGACATACAGGCAGTATCGAAGAACTGCAGTGGCCTCCCAATGAGCGCCACGTCTTTGCCTCCGCGTCTTCGGACGGAAAAGTCAAGGTCTACGACGCCCGAACACAGATCAAGCAGCACCACTTGTCAATCGAAGTCTCATCTTCAAACGCCGGAGTCGAATCCTGGTGTCGGGCAGTGCCCCATCTCCTTGTCACCGGCGCTGACGACAGAGTCTGGGGCATCTGGGATCTCAGAACTTTCCCTAACACATGCAAAGGTGAACATGTATCTGCTACTGCGAGCTTTACTTTCCACCAGCAACCAATCACTAGTGTTGAGTTTCACCCTACTTACTTACAATAGTATTGTTTCTGTTGCATCTACAGACTCGACAATTACGTTTTGGGACTTGAGTCTTGAGTTGGGCGGCGGCGGTAGTAAGGATCCTGGCGGCGTGGAGGATATTCCGCCCAAATTGTTGCCTGTTCACTACCACAAGGTCGCTAGGGAGGTGCATTGACAGAAGCAAGCGCCTGGGGTGGTTATTGGGACCGGGGGTGAAGGATTAAGGTACTTTGTCCTTCTATATATATATATATATATCCTTGCTAGGTGTGATTGTGCGTTGGCTAACTGGTTATCTCTCATCGGCCAGTGTTTTCAAGACTATCAGCGTCTAAGCTTGTCGTCGGAAAGGGGGGGGGGTTCTTGTAGAGTAGGCATAGCCCGCGCGGTATTATTTTTATAAGTCGCAAAAAAGTTCCTGGCTTGTATTTGATATACTATTAGTCGATCTCTAGAATAAATGGCTATGGCGGAAAGCTTCTTGTTTGTCTTGTGAACTGTGTTCTGCGGTGAAGGAGCCTTTCGATATATAGGTAGAAAATTAATGTCACCAATGTTATCGTAGCGGATTTGAACCAGCCACTCTTACCCCTAGGCTTCTGGGGGAGGTGGTGCAAATTGTCTTGTCTTGTACTGATTCCATGCTACTCTCGGATGATGCGATAATGGGGGTAGGAATGTATATCTTGAGAGAGCATCACGGATCATCACTCATTTAGCGTTCCCCCGCGATGCCAATCTTTTTTAATATCGTAATCTAGGTTGCTCTATTGGCGATGAAAATGAGGTGGATGGCAGGAGGAATCGTAGTCTTGACCTACCCAAACTTTTGGGGAAAGGTCATACTCCGGTCCGATGAAGCGAGGTCTTCATCTCACATATGATATGATAATATTGTAAAAACATACGGAGAGTGGCGTGGAGGGGAGGGCAGTGGATAAGCTGAAATTTACCTTACATTGATAGCTCATGTCTGTAGACAAGCTAAGGCAATACACCCCACCATTATATAAAAATAAAAATAAAAATAAAAACCAAAGCGAGCACTGCAACTTATAGGCTTTTGTATGGGGAAAAGCGGGGGAAAAAAATACCACAAGATGATCAATCTTGCATCTCCAGCTCTCCTCCCCCCCATGCCCTCCTTCATTCCAATCCTCCTTGACTCCACAGCCCATCATCCAATTTACAACTCCTCAGCCCACTCTTTAACAATCTCTTTCCGATCGTCGGTCGTTATGGCAGCGGTAGTCGGCTTAACACCTTGGCTGGCGGTGTTAAGGGGCGCCCCGGAGGATCAACCCAGCCTTGAGTCCTTCCACCCATCCCTCCAATCCATAATGACGGCATTTGTCGCTGCTTTGATGTTGGGGATTCCCTCCTTTATCTAGTTGCCCACGCTTTCGTGCGACCTGCCTATCGGGTGTCCGGGGAATTGTATTTCCCACTCGGTCATTAGTTGAGCCATTAGAGCCTATGGTCTACTGGTAGATATTATGATATATTATGGTAGTGATGCCAGATTACTAGATAAACTAAGTTATGTTCCTGGTCCGACGCAGAATAAAAGACTATGTTGCCGGTCGGGATTTCTTCAAGCTGTTTCATGACCAATGGGTGTGAGAGAATCCTTTTTTCATATAAAGGTTAGGTCGCTCTCATCTCATCGTTGGTCCCTTGTTAAACAAATTCCTACGAGTAATTAGCAGCCACCCAATTCAGACAAGTGAACATCCGCACCTGCATTGGATTGCTTTATCTAGGATTCTCGCTTGCTTGCTTTGCTCGGCTTCGACAATAACAAAACCCTTTCAACAAGGCTGGAACAGCTCACCAAGCGCCTTGAAATCTCAAATCTCGGCCCTATCGGAACTCTGCTGGGGGTCGAGCAGGACTAGGTGGAATTTTCGTAAATGGGTAATAGTCGGGAAAACCAAGTGTGACGCTCGAGCAAGTGTGATGCCCCCCCTTTTTTTCTTAGATGGCAGCCCATGATTCCAAAGAATAATCAAATTTAACCCACCACACATAACACTAGTTATTAATCAGATTTTCCTCAAAATAATAGTGGAAAAAATATACTATTAGTTCTGTTTTATTGAAAAATAATTATTAACATAAAGCTATATTATTTTAATCTAAGTATATAAAACTAGCATTTTTCGCAATTGAATCTATGAATCTAGATGAAGAATCTGAATCTGATTCATTAAACAAGTCTAGATACCTATTATCAGAGTCCTCTGCTTCACAGTCTCCTTCTTTTGCATATATGTTCTTATCAGATTGTCATATAGTATGACTTTCTAATCCCATGAGTTCCTACATATTAGATTACAACTCAGAATCAGTTACAGGCATATCCCAAATAGCAGTGGGATCTAAAACCAACAGTGCTTGTAAGAGGTCTGGGGGTGGAAGGAATTGTTCATGATCTTTAGTCATAGGATTCTTTTCTAGATCTTAAATAGGAACCAATAGCTCAGATAGAATACTGCCACCATGAGACTGAATGTTGTAGATGTCAGAGGGAATCAAAGTCAAGAGTTTAGTTAGATGGGAAGGGAATATGATTATTAACTAGTGTTATGTGTAGTGGGTTAAATTTGATTATTCTATAGAATCATGAGCTGTTATCTAAGAAAAAAAAAAAAAAAAAAGAGGGCATTACACTTGGTTTTCCCGACTATGAACGACAGTGAAATAGGAGGGGAACTGACTACTAGGGATGGTGGTAAATACTGGGATAGATGTTTGGAAGTCTGAGGAGGAAAGAGGAGTTCGGCGGAATGTAGAAGTGCTTCTGGGGAGATGGGCAGAGTATAGGTATTGTTTGCCAGGCTCCAGACGTCGAAAACACTGGCATCAGGTATATGTCTAAGATGTCGTCAACATCCTCAATCACTGGTCGTCGCTCCGGGGCCAGATCCAGAAACTTCGGGTAGAAAAAGTCATCTGAATTCTGAAGTATCATAGCAATACACACCCACAGAAGTCTCATTCCCCAGTTATCTACGCCCCGACCTATGACGCTGGAGTCTACTTTGCTGGTATGGCGGTGGGGGTTTTTTTTTGACTCAAGTTGGGGTTCAGGGGGTCGGTTTTTGCTGTGTTTTCGACCCCCTATCCAAGAGAGGGAACTCCGGACGTCTTAGCATGATGCCCAACCAGTCAGGTTTTTATGGGTATGATATGAGCAATACGAGCTATGATACTTTGAGGGTAAATATCACTGAAGTGTAGAGGGGTTCTGGTGCTAAGGTGGGGGTGCGGTGTCAAGAGGAGATAATAGTATTCAGATTCCAAGGGGCTACGACCTTAGTTATACGAAGGTATGGGTTCAGCAAGGGAAGAACGTGAACTATGTGGCACAGTACAATGCAACAGTGGCTGTGCCACCACAATGCCAAGATGGCTAGTGATCAATTGTGATCTAGTATAAATAATAAAAGGTATATCCATAATATTTATACAATAATAATATTATTATGATAGAAAATACAGTAAATTAATTATAGTGCATCAACGGATAAGTGTGAACCTCATTTAGAGGTAGTTTCAAATGAGTATAACCAACCCAATACTGGTCTAAAAAATTGAAAAAAACTGCCAAAGTAGAGAAGACACCTAGTAGAATAAAAGTACAGTTTTTGTAAATTCTAAATACAAGAGCAAAGAATGGTATACTTGTTTTAAAAGTTGGAATTTTGGTGTAATATTAGTAGTCTTGGCATTAGAATGCAATATAAATCAGATGACTAAGCATGAAATAGAATGAAATATCTAATTATAAGATATAATATCTATACTATAATGTGTAAGTCATATATAAAAGAAATAACCACTATCTCAGTATAGCAGATTAATGAATATGAAATGACTAGAGTCAAGAAGCAAACTGTCACGATCTGGCTAGAGGAGCGCTAGCCAGGTGACGGCGGCGAGGAAAAAGGTTTCACATATGATGTCGCTTAGATGTCATACAGTTAAGTTATTCTTTCATGCACATGATCTCGTTAGCAGGTCATGGGGCTAATTTATGTTTAAATTGGTTTTACGCACATGACCTCATTAGCAGGTCATGGGGCTAATTTATATTGATTGCATTTCGCACATGACGTACAGTTGACGTCATGGGGAGAGTCTAGGCTGGCCGGTAAGGCTTAACGGCAAGGCAGACTTGTTTATGTTTCACGCATGACCTCGTTAGTAGGTCATGTGGTTGGTTTATTTATATTGCGTTTGATTTATGTTTTCGCACATGACGTACAGTTGACGTCATGGGAAGAGTCTAGGCTGGCCGGTAAGGCTTAGCGGCAAGGCAGACTTGTTTATGTTTCACGCATGACCTCGTTAGTAGGTCATGTGGTTGGTTTATTTATATTGTGTTTGATTTATGTTTCGCACATGACGTCACTCAGAGGTCATGGGATGGTTTATGTTCGCACACATGACTTATTGGAGTCATGTGATGAATTTCGCACCTGACCTTGCTTGAGGATCAGGGCAGGGTTAGGGTTGTGGGAAGAGGCCTATATAAAGGCCGGGTTTTCACAGATGGGTTAGCTCTTCACGCAACCATCTATTGTTATTTCCTATCTACTACATTACGATCTTTACAATATAAAAACCCTTATGCTCCAATCTCATCCGCTAGACGGATCCGCTTTAGAGTCAAGAACCTATCCGCTACACGGATCGTATTAACCCACTCAAAGACCGATACTCTCAGCGCTGGTGAGAAACCGATTCTTACATGAGAATACTAAGATAGGACCTAGAGACTTGAGGAGCTCTAGGACACAGTGCAGCGCAGTTCAGAAGAACCAACCAAGGTCGTTACCTGTCGCGAGTAACACGAGTAGTGGGAAACCGTAACACAAATGCAACAAAGCCATGCAGCTGGGAGACTTGGTGGTTGGTCCACAGGAGCTGCAAATTATGAACCAGTGGATCTAGACCCCAGTGCAATTGAGGGAAATGTTATTAGTGAAGAATTGCAGAAGCCACTTGGTAAGTTTTCAATAAATTTATTTATAGAAGTTATAACTAGGTAAAAGGCTGACTTTCTCGGAATTGTAATTATTAGAAGGAAGTAGCTTCCTGGTTAAAGGAGGAAGAGGAGGAAAGGCTCCTTGTTGACAAACAATATGGAGACGTAAAATGAAGCAGCAAAAGAGAAGAGAAGAAGTATCAGAGAAGCGTATCAGGGAAAGGAAGGCAGAGGGAGAGCTGGTAGGTGGGAGGATACCAGAAGGTATGGAATAGTGGGATACTGGAGTTGCAGAGGAGCAGGAAGTGGATGATAGGATCGATGATTTGAATAATAAAGAGGAAGAAGAGCAAGGTCTGGAGGAAGATGAAGGGAGAAGGAATGCAGATTTGTCAGAGGCAACTGGAAACTAGGCAGTGTTATCAAAGTATCAATCAACACGGTTTCGGTATCGCATTCTAACAAATCGTAAGTTACAAGTCCTATATATCTAGTTTTCAGTAAACTCTAACTGAAACTTGCTTAGGCATTCAAGATATGTGAAAAATGTTGCAGTTGAAGCACAGAGCACTCAAGGGTGAAGACCTTAAGCAACATTTGCAAGTGTTAAAGTTTTTTCGTGCTCAATGATATGGGCTACAGAAGACATTCTGGAAGGGGACATGCAAAGAAGCTGCCTTATTTATTGCAGCAGCCAATGGCCATGGAAACCGAGTCCGCAATCACATTATTCAAAATGAGCAAAGCTGGATCAAGAGTTGGCATATCCCTTCTACACACCAGGACAAGTCACACATGCTCCACCAGCTAATCAATGATGAGGGTACCAAGCTTGCTCTCAGGGAATATTTAGCTATAGCCGGTGAAGCCATTACTGGCCAGAGTATTGCTTATGCAATCTCATCATATTGGCAAAGAGGAATTCTTCCTTTTGAAGAACAGCCAGAGTTAAAGAATCCACCTCAACCATATTCTTTTGAAATCAATGCCCAATTGGCTGCTCTTGTACAGTCTTGACGTGAAGTTCAGGAGACACTTAGTCGTCAGTCAGCAGTCAAATGGTTGCATGAAATAGGCTACAAGTTGTAGGATATCCGTAAAGGAGTTTATAAAGATGGGCATGAAAGGGTGGATGTTATCTGATATTGGCAAGAGCAATTCCTGCGAGCTATGAATGCTTTAAAAGATCGTATGGTACATTGGAAGTTGATTACTTCTGATCAGAGGGAGGAGATTCATATGATATACCCATCAAATCTCCCCTCCGGAGTCAAGCCAGTTGTGCTAATTGTGCATGATGAATCAACATTTAATGCCAATGATGGGCAATCCAAGATATAGGTCAAAGATGATAATATTCCTTTAAAAAAGAAGACATGTAGGAAAGGCATTATGGTGTCAGATTTCCTTACCCCAGGAGGACGACTTGGTATACCTGATGGAGTCAACCACTTGTCCATTTCAGAATATGGAATGCTAGAAGAAGGCTCTAAGCATCTGGACCCAAAACTGACTACCTGTTCTATTGAGTACGAAGGTGACAATTGGTAGGATGGTGATCAGCTTATTGAACAGGTTTTAAAGCTAGCTATTCCTGTTTTCGAATCTGCCTTTTCTAACTGTCAGGCTCTATTTCTTTTCAACAATGCTACAAGTCATTCAGTATATTCGAATGATGCATTACGAGCTTCTATGATGAATCTTCGTCCTGGTGGTGGGCAAGCTCATCGTAGACCTAGAATAAATTCTCCGACTGGAGATATTCAGCATATGGTTATGGCTAATAGTACAGCAAAGAGACTACAAATAGTACATCAAGAGCGTGGACTATAGAGACCAGGGTTGGGAGTTCAATGCAGAAAGCAGGATGGGAAAAAGAACAAGTTGTGCCTTGCTGGGGGGACATGTTATGCTAGGGGACTAATAGCTCAAGAGTCAGATTTTAAGGCTCAAAAAAGCAGATTAGAGGAGGAAGTAGAAGAAAGGGGTCATTTGGTCTACTTCTTTCCCAAGTATCATTACGAATTCAATTTTATTAAGTACTATTGGGATGTATCAAAATGGTCTGCACGGAGAAGATGTGGGTACAATAGTTGGGCCCTGCGGAAAATGGTTCCAGAATGTTTGAATTCTGTTAAACCTACTTTAATCTGGAAGTTTTGGGCATGAAGAGAGTGAATGATAAGAGCCTATAGGAAGAGATATGCATATGGCACTGCAGACTTTAAAGAAAAGGTTAAAAAAATATATCAGAGCCATCACGGAGTATCAGATTCTCAAACAATTGTATATATGTATACAGTACTTAAGTGTTGAATATTCTACTAGCAGGGGGTACTCCACTAGTAGAGATCATAGCAGTAAACTAAGTAAACTAAGTAGTAGCATCACGGTCAACTGAAGACTAGGAAGACCAAGTAAAAGTTTTTTCATAATAGTAGTGACTTTATTATTTTGCATTTAGAGCCTTTTCATAAAGTTCCGAATATCCTTTCCGTACTACTCAATCCTCAACAAACATACCACACTTAACCTGAGACTAAAGATATAACTGCCAGCTCCTATGCTCTATCAGGTAGAAGTATAAGCAAATTCAGGAAAAAAATGAATTTTTCCAACACCAGATTTGTTGTGGGTTGGAATCAGTGGACTACCAAACTGATGATCAAGGTAGAGGAGAAAGGAACTTCATTACTGTTCTCAGGAGTGAACCTGCAAGCTATCTACAAGACACTGAATAACATGTGACTACTCACTGAGACTATAAGCCCTCCAGATATCTAAACTCTCATCACCAAAAGTGTACACCATATCTGGAACCATCTCCACTCAATACTCCATATTCTCACTCTGGCCAATACACATGACTACCACATATGATCATGTCATCTGCCATTGCTCATACACTCTTATCACTCCCCCAATGGGCAATAGCCATGAAAAACATAATCCATCTCAAATACAAAACCATTCAAACCAACTCACATATTCAAACAAACTCCACATATCTGCTAAGTACAGGAGGTTTAGTTAACCCATCTTCAACCAGAATATTTGTCTGACAGTATTCCATAACAACTTCTTCTCCATCCTTAATGAACTCTCTAACCAGAGGAACATGAATGCCAATGTTCTTGTGTAATGGGGGCACCCGTAGGAAGATGGATCCCAAGGTTGCGACTACACCAAACAACTTCAAACTTATCGCCAAAAGTTTACATAGACGTAAGAGTAAAGTAAACGGCAAAAGTTAATATCGTTAAGCCTGACGCTTCACTCAATTAAGGTCTCGAGAGGATTGATTGGTGGAGTAGGAAAGTTCTTGCATAGATGTTCAAGTAGTTTTATCTTATACCAGAAACTCGCCTATCAGTCTACTCCAACTGTTCGAGCACACCCCTCTCCACTAAGGGAGGTCCAACATGCCTCCTGGCACACCCTTCAGGCATGCAGGTGTCGACAGACTCTAGTTGGCATTCACTTTATGTGGTTATCACTTTTGCGGTGTATTTCTATTTTGCCCACCGGAGTGAAAACCTATTCGCATCGGTGTCTTGCCAGTGGCTAACAGTCAGGACACCTGATGAACTGGACTATCTATAACACCCTGCCCATTTGTGTTGATATCTACATGACCGTGGGAGCTACTGGGAGTGGTTTATCTATCTACAATTTACGAGTCTCGGGCTTCCAGTGTCTTCTGTAGGATATGATGGTCCGGGAGTGGTCCAATGGGTGCTACCCATGACTACTACCTCGGATCCACCTTGCCTGTGGTAGAAATCATGCTTGTAGTGTCTCTGCACTTTCCTTACAGAGCCTATGGCATTGGGGACACTTTCGGGCTTGGTAGGTGTAAAACTGTCCTGGTCGGCCTGGCACCACCTGGCACTACCTTTGGGACCCCCTCCGTTAACTCCCATTAACCCTGCCAGGTTTGGTCCGTTTTACTGCAAACAACTTGGAGGAGGAAGTCCACCTTCGACCCTGTGCCCCCTTATATATCCTGCAAACGGCTTATGGTCGACCGGATGGCAGCAATGTATATGGTGTTGCACGCAGGTCTCCAATAGTCCCACATTGCTAGACTGCACGCAACTACACAACCGTTTGCCCATGACGTCCGGCTATCAAGGCAGGGCTGGAGGAGTATGATAGGAATAATGTCTCCAATTTACAGCTTCTTCGGAGCTACGTAGCTTGCCCAATAGCATCTCCTGGAACCCCAGATTGCAGTATTATGCATGGCTTCGCATGACAAACATTCCAGTCATTTTTCCCGAACTCCCCAGGGGACTTTGTATTGAAAGGTAGGGTAACTCAGGACTTTGGGTAGGGTAACCCAAGCCCCATAGCAGGGTAACCTTGTCCGGTGGACAAGATAATCTTTTCCTGTTACCCTGTCTATTCCGCCGCTGGAGATAGACACTTGTGACCTTTCTCCAGCTACCTGGCCTAGCTGAGTAACTGCCCCTTCAGAGGTCCCTAAGTTCGCTGACACTGCTCCCGGGTGTGGTCAGGTACCTAAGTACCCTGGCTGCTAATTCTGTTCATCTCAGAGCTCTAGCCATCGGGTCTCCATAGGTCAAGTACTTACTTGCCTGCCGGTTCCTACCAGTTCATCCTCTGGCTACCTGTATGGGTGTAGCTTCCGGCTGCCATAGCTCATGTATGCTGGGTCATTACATCAGTCCCCTCTTCTCTACGGTCCGTCCCAGACCATTATCCTCGTGTCTTATTTCTACGACTCGATTCCCTCAGGACCCTATGGTCCGTGGGCTTCGACAGACATCGTTGGCAGAAATCCAGCATGGCCTGTAAGCCTCTCTCTTCTAGCCTCTCATAGGGCTCCCATGAGTTCTCCTCAGCTCCATAGCCTTCCCATGAAACCAGGTGCTGGAAAAAGTGTGACGGGAACTTTGCCTATGCTCCGCCATACCATCGACTGTCCAAAACAGCTACGATAACGTAACTTGGCTCATTGTCCACAAGTTCTGGGATAGGGACTTCCTTGACCCTACCTGATCCTGGATCTTCACCACCAAGTTCTAGCAACCTGACCTTGAAGACCGGGTGGATGCTCCATCGGGTGGGCAATGCGAGTTCATATGCTCGGGTACCCACCCAATGTTTGACCACAAAAGGGCCAAACATCCAGTGGTCGAGCTTCTCCATAGGATGCTTTATGCGGATGTTCTTTCAGTTCAACATCATGCAGTCCGCTTTCTTCGCCTGCCCAGCAGCCACATCCTCTAAGGTAACATAGTCCGGCGATGGCAATCTCTTCTGATCGTGCCATTTCTGCTGCCTTTTCTGTGCCCCTTGAATCGTTTCTTGAATCTCTTGCCATTATCCTTCCCATTCGTGAACCAAGAGCTCACAGCTAGGGTCTATCCATTGACCATCAGACACTATACCTGCCCAGTTTGTCCATGGGTTAAACCCGTAATTGATCTCAAATAGTGACAACCAGGTGGATTCTGATATTGAGGTGTTGTATGCGTAGCCTGCAAGGGGTAGTAGTGAAACCCAATCATTCTGTTGGTAGGAGCAGTAGCTATGCAAGTACTGCTCCAGTATCTGGTTAACCCTTTCGGTTTGCCCAACAGTGTCGCGGTGGAATGCAGTCGACACATTCAGTTTCACTTGCAACAAGTACATCAGACTCATCTAGAACTTGAATGTGAATCAGCTATCTTGGTCGGAGATGATTGACTCTCGGAGTCCATGAAGGCACCAAACTTCCTGCAGGAATATCAAGGCAAGCTCCTTCATTGGTACCTCAGTGGTCAGGGGTATGAAGTGTGCCATTTTCGAGAATCTGTCCACGATGACCAAGATATTAGTATACCCTTTTGACTCTGGCATTGCTACAATGAAGTCCATTAAAATTGCTGTCCAAGGCCGCATAGGAACCTCAAGGGGTTCCAGCAGATCAAACTTCTTATGTCTGATAGACTTATTTCTTTGGCACACAACATACGTTCTCACGCAGTCTGTGAGGTGCTTGTCCATCTTAGGCCAATGGAAGTTAGCCCTAACCCTGCCAATGGTTTTGTAAGTCCCGAAGTGTCCTGTGATTCAGGAGTCCTGTTCAGCCTGCATGATTGTCTGCTTCAGGTTCTGACCCTGGGGAACATACCACCTGTTCTTGTACAGGAGTAAGCCCTTTTCTGTCATGAAGTGTCGGTCAACCTCTTTGTCACCAGCAGTTATTGCCTTCCAGATTCTGCAGTATTCCTGATCTTGGCTTATCGCTACCCGCAGTTGATCCAAAAAGAAAGATGGGAGCCGAAATCCTTAACACACCTGCAACATCTGTGGTCGCAAGATGTCCCATTCCTGGCTCCCAACCCACTATCCGGGGCGAAAAAATGACGGTGGCGGAAAATCACTCTCCCCTTCAGGGCGGTAGTCCCTACAACGCAACAAAGCATCTGCCTTCTCATTCAACCACCCTTCTCGGTAAACCACCTTGAAGTTAAACGGTTGCAGGAATTCAGCCCAGCGGTGGTGCCTACAGTTGAGGACCTTGGTACTATGAAAGTACTCCGAATTCTTATGATCCATATAGATCACCAACTGGCCTGTTACCGAGCATAGCAGATAATCCCATTCCTTGAATGCTACCACGATGGCAGTCATTTCCTTGTCATGGATATCATAATTGATCTCCACTGGGTGAAACATCCGACTATTATAGGCTACTGGATACCATCTCTTATCTTCACAGAACTGGGAGAGGGCGGCTCCAAATGCAAAGTCACTAGTCTCGGTTTCCAGCCGGGTTGGCCGTTCAGGGTCAAAATGTGCTAGGGTGAGTTTGGACGTAAATGCCTGCTTCAAATAGTTGAAGACCTGCACACAAGCAGGTGTCCATTCCCATCGGACATCCTTCTTTGTCAAGTCCGTCAGAGGTTTCGCTATCTTGCTGAAACCTTCTATGAACCAATGATAGAAGTTGGAAAAGCCCATGAAGCTTTGAATGTCGACAACCTATGTTGGAGGTGCCCAATCCCTGATTGTTTGCGCCTTTCCTGACAACATAGAGATCCCCATATCAGAGATCTTGTATCCAAGGAATTCGACTTCCCGTTGGTGGAAACTGGACTTCTTCATGCTTATGCATAGTCTGGCTTTCCACAATTTCTCCATCAAGTGTCTCACTATCGCTACATGCTCTTCTCTGGTTTTGGAGTAGATCAGGATGTCATCCATGTACTCAATGACTCCTTCATCCATGAGGTGCGAAAAGACCTTATTTATCATGCTCTGGAAAGTTGCTGGGGTGTTACATAACCCCAATGGCATGACCGTGTATTCATACAGTACATATCTGCACTGGAAGGCATTTTTCCATTCCTTACCCTCTGCCATCCTCAGAAGGTAGTAGCCATTCTTTAAGTCCAACTTAGTGAACACTGTGGCCTTTCCTAACCTATCTTGGAGTTCATTCATCAGTGGTAGAGGATACGTACTCTGAACTGTGATTTTGTTCAGCTCTCGGTACTCTATTACTAATCTTAATGTACTATCTGGTTTTGGCACAAAGAGGATAGGGGCTGCTGCTGAGGAACTGGATCGCCATAGCTTTCCCATTCACAGCATCTCGTTGAGATATTCCCAGAGTGCCTTAAGTTCCTTTTCCGATAATGGATAGCTAGGCCCAAACTGGTATTGAGTCCTGGGTTGCAACTCGATCGTATGGACATACCTTGAGTGCTCTGGCAGCACCTTGATCCGTTCTTGACTGAAGATATCCCCATAGTCCTTATACTCGGGGAGTAGCTTGACTGTAATGTCGGCACCTTCCCTATCGGAGAATTGTACAATTCCTAACAGGTACACATTACTAGAGTCTTCAGCTAGTAGCTCTTCATTGGTCATAAACACTAACCGCCCCTGCTCTGCTAGGCAGTTAGCCTTGCCGAAATCTGAGCATCTGGTTAGTGATCCTGTCTTCCAATCTATGTTAGGGTTATGGTCCTTCAACCAAGACATAGGTCAGTACCCATCCGCCTTGGTATCGGGCATATCCGTGACTTTAAAGTGCATCTCCTTATAGTGGTCACGCATTCTGATCTCCAATGACTTGGTATAGTGCAGACCTGACCCAGGAATGTGATTACTGCTTGCGTCGCTTATCAGCATGTGTATCTTTCGCTGTACACAAGGTGCCTAAATCTGTTTAACCCATTGGCTACTAAGCACCAGCCCCGTAGCTCCACTATCGTGTAGCAGGTGCGCTTCTGTGCTTACCTGTCTAGCTCTAATCTTCCAGTCTAACTTCACCTGCAGGTGGATAGACCTGGTGTGATGAGGCAGGTTGTCACATTTCTGCCTCTTTTCTTGTCTTAGGGACTTAGTCATCTTGGCTTAATAATTTTCGTCTCTTGCCTTTCGATACAAGAGTGGTCACAATGGGTCGGTAAACGTTAAGGGATTGGGATGTGTTTTTCCATTGCTGGGGTCTTTACTATCACGCCCACATGATTTTGGGCACTAAACCCTCCTCAGGTAAACTTGGAAATAACCCTGTTCTTTTGATCAAGTCCAGCCTGAACCAATTCCGCTTGTACTAAATATAACAATTTTTCTAAAGGTGGATAGAGGTCCACTATTGGACAGGTTCCAAGCGAAGCATCTTTGCTTCACCAATGTTGAGCATCTCCTCCAGCGAGACCTCACCCATCCTCAACCGAAATAATATCCTATGCCTGCCCATCCAGCTAAGAAAACCCCGCGAGAAATACGTATAACCAGAACAAAGGAAATAACCAGAAACCCAACAAAGGAAAGAGCCCATTCCACCGTGAGTGGCCTGCAATATCTAGCTGCCCACACCCCCTGAGTGTAGTCAGTATCAGGCTCGCTCATCCAGTAGAGGGGTACTTACCCATCCCCAAAGCCACTTCCGGGGTTCATCTCCATCTATTCCTCAAGAGTCTATGGATACGGATTAGTAAGGTTTTACTTTAAGCAGAATAGATTCTTACCTATTCCGAGCCGTCAGTATCAACCTCCATGATTTGACGTGATGCCTATTGGACTTGAAGGATCTTTGACGAGGTAGCCGGAGGTGGCACTCCAGTGCACTTTTGCTACTTGTCTGGACCCGAGGGCTTGCTTATCGGGGCTGACCGTTTCAACCCATGAGCCTGTTTGGATGAACTAACGACTGGGGATGTCGCAGTACACTTTCTGTGGAAGTGAGCCGTTTGTCTGCACTTGGTACACTAATTGTGCTTGCTCTGACATTCGGACAATGTCGACGGGATTTCCTTATGCGCTATTGTATACTTAGAAGTCGCCGGCTTTGCCTGTTTCTCTGTATTGAACTTAGTAGGTTTGGCAGGCCTCTGGTTCTGTCTGCTCAAACCTTTTGCCTTCTTTTTAAACCTTCTAGAAGTCGATAACCTGATGTCCTTCTTATCCGTTGGCTGAGACCTTTGGACCGGATGGATGACGCGATTACTGAACTGGTTGTTGTCTTCCAGTGTATGTCTAACTTTCCAAAGAAGATCAAAGTAGTCATTTAAGTCACTTCGATGGGGCTCCTGGAGTGCCCATGCATTCCAAACCTCTTGGGTAATGCCTGACCGTACCTTATCTCATACCTGCAGGGGGTCTGTATAGCTAAGCTTATACACGTAGTTAATTATCTTGTCTAGGTACTCATTGATGTGATGTGGCTTCATTACCAGGTCTCGCCACTCAAGAAGGGATCACTCTCGTTCCGCTTGGTCACTGCCGAAACTTCAGTTGAGCTGTTCCCAGAATGCTTTCCAGGTTCTCAAGCGGTTACTATTGTTAACAGGAACTCTGGTACGGTTGGCTGCATCCTTATTGATGTGCGAGTGCAGCCTCAAATACCATGCTCGGGTGGAGTCTTCTAGAAGGGGTATCACCAGGTTTAGCTTATCCATATCGGTCAACCTGCACCCAGCAAAATAATCCAACCTAACCTCTACCAGCATCGGGAAGCAGGCAAGTTCGGTGACCTTTCACTTAAATGCTGGAATCCCACTCAGCTTTTCTGCCTTTTTCTGCCACTGTCTGGAGAATGGCCGTTAGGTCGATCTGCTCTGTAATTCCCATGATAGCTTCTTAGCCCGGCGGTCTCACCTTTATTTCTTCTTCTCACTCCAATCATCGTTGCGAGCACTGGGAAATGGGGTTAAATTAGGGAGAGAATTGGCATCATTATCATCCGAACTGTTATGGTCTGAGTCCCTTGGATCTCCTCCTGCTCCCACTGTACTACTGCCAGGTGGTACATTTCCATCTATACTACCCCCGGCCTTTCTACCTGGGGTCTCTAGTGTAGTGTTCGTTATGGGGCGTCTGGGTCCCCGAAACCTCTTGGGCACCACCCCATTCCCCGCCCCGCCCCGGCTTAAGGCCCTGGGCGGGGCCTTTTTTTATTCATCCCCCGTCCCTCTCTCTGTTCGGGTCCCTGCCCTGTTTATGGCCCTGGATGGGGCCCCATCTATTAATTATCCCTGAATGGGGTCCTACATTTTTTTTGCTATTCGCCATCTAGGTCCAAATCAGTCTTTGCCATACCTCCAATTTTACTGCTCATGGTGAGCCGTAACTACCCTTTGGAGATCAGATGCCCAATTTCAGGATATGCACAAAACCATTTACATAACAGGTATATTAAAAATCCCATAGTATATCATACGCAGTCTAGACAATCTTACCTGCCATATTGGTTTATTGATCATGTAGCTCACAGTAATGTCAGAGATGAGTATTTATCAACTAGGACAATGACCGTGCAAATAGAGTGAAAACTAGTGCGAATAGAAATGTTTGGATTAGTGATACAAAGCAGGTAGAAATCATGTACCACTGCCCATTTTGCTAAAGTGGCCACGAAGGCCGCGAAACGCAAAAACACCCATAAAAGAAAAGAAACACTAGAAAGATAATCCGTAGATGGGCCCAAAGCCCACCAATCCCACTAGCCTCAGCACCAATCCCACTCCACCTATCCCACTAACCCCCGCTCCACCAATCCCATCAGCCCCAGCACCAATCCCACTCCACCAATCCTACTTGCCCCTACTCTACCAATCCCAGCTTTCCCCCCTCCAATCCCAGACTCTCGGACCACTACCCACTCCAAGACCCTCCTGCACTCCAGCCCCTCCCACGAGTAGGGTGCAAGAGGGTGGTATTACTCCTCCCACCAGTTGTACATCTGGGAGTATTGTTACCCTCACCCGTGGTTAGACTACAGGCACTGGACGTCCCTTCTCGTCCATGAGGCAAAGCCTTACCACCGTCGCCTCTGCCATCCCCATCCCCATCCTGACCCCCATCCCCATCATTCACATTCTCATCCCCGTCCCCATCTGCGTCCCCATCATTTCCCCACCTATCATTGCCACCGCCATCACCGTTGTCACCATCATTACCGTCACCGCCCTCACTCCCATTTTCCCCAGCGTCTCAGGCTTTGCCCATGAAGCGCCGACGCCCACCAGGGCATGGCTGACTGTTGCTGTCGTCATTATCATTGTCATTGTCGTTTGGGGGGGGGGGGGGTTTGGGCGAGGACTGGCCAGGATGTTCTCATGCCGCCTCTGCTCCTCCATGGTCATCCAATTAGGCTTCCCAGCCATGACGTTCAAAACGTCGTCGACCAACCTCAGGTCTGAGACCATGAGGGTAACCTGACCAGCGAGCGCCGCGCCCAGACCACCAGCTATGAAGAATTAGTAAATCATATAAACCTATTAGGATAGGACTCGGAGCTCAACTTACCAGCCACCTTCATGACCAGGTGTTCCCCGGCCACTACCTGAAGGCATTCAACAGCCGACCTTTGCCAACGCAACCGCTGCTGGAGAGGGAGGTTGGAGACAATTTCCTGGCAGAGACAGTAAAACGGGGCTTTTGGGATCAGGTATCTCCCATCCCAGTGATACTTGGTAATTTCAGCCATTGCCAACCTTCCTGCGCGGTATCGTATAGGGTACCGCACCCCATTCACAACTGCGCCGGCTTTCTTCTTATCCAGATGCCTGGTTGGAGGCCTCCAATTGCCACCCCCCTTCAATCCTAAGATGTCTTCGTTTGCTTTGCTTTTTGCAGGCATCAGGAAATTTTCCTAGGCTTTCTGGCTTTTTGATTTTTTGGTTTTTTGTTGGTTGGGAGCAGGTTTTGTGGAATTTTTTTTTTGGGCAGAGAGTTAAAGGTGAGTGTCTGAGGTGAGTGAGGAGGAGGTAGATGAGGAGGGTGGATGAGGAGGCGGGTGAGGAGGTTCTTGTCGAGAACGTTACGGTTTTTACTTAGAGTGAGAGTGTGTGATTGGTGTTGGTAGAGCAAGTTGACTCACGGCTACAAGTAAGCGTACATGGGTGTGTCGCAAATCTGTGCCTATGCATGCATATGCGTATGTATGCATTTGTTTGCATATGTGTCCTATCGTTTCTCAAAGCGAGAAGTAGTGATATTAGTGTTGGCTGAAGGAAGAAGTTTGTCAGAAGCGAGGGAGGCCAGAAGATATACCCATAGGGATTCATACTCTCTATCTATGAAGCTACCTTGTCAGACAAATCAAGTTCCCCATAGCTTAGGCGTATTGTGATTCATGAACGATGATGCCTGACCAGAACAATGTTACCGTACAAAGTGGGTGGAGCCATATACCATTGAATTGTACATTGAACAAGTTTGAGTAAGACAGTAACCGAATAATTGTTGAGACAAACATTGTACTATGCTTTTCACACAGAATTGCCTTAAAAATTGTGTATGAAAGGTTGTAAGTATACAAAGATATTATATCTTTCCTCTTGGAGTATCAAGCATACAATCATAATTACTAAATGATATCAGTAGGCAGCACATACTAATGTCAGTTATTTCAAAATGTGATTTAACCTAGGTCCAATATACAGTCCGCTTCCGCATTATTCTATCTACCTATGATACCATAGTATAAGCACTTAGCTGAGGCTTTAAGGTAATTGTACTTACAATTTATTTGGTGGGGTGTTTTATTGGTGGGGCAGGGTTGGCTTCGGACGCGTTTGCATTTTTGGAGGTTTTCAAGTTTTCAACAACATACCCCTTCTCTTTTCCCTTTATAATGTGAGATAAACTGTGGCTTTCCCCTCAAAACCCTCTAACACCACACAAATTAGCCGTCACCTAACTCACACCACACTGGATTAGCAAAAAAATATCCTAAAAAATACCTTCCACCATGCTGCCTCTACTCCCACTCTCCGCATACCAATTCTACCATACCCACCCCCCATCCACTCTATCCCACCACTTTATCGCTCTCTCCATTCTCTAACTTTCTAAAGCCGTTTTGTACATAAATTATTTTTCCAAAATCATACGCACAGGTACGCACAAATCATATGCACAAATCATATGCAGAAATCATAAGCATAAATCATAGGCAACAGCTAACAAGAGAATAGAAGACACCTCAATGCCGTCTGCATACAAGTGGAGACCGCTTCCAGCAGGAGCTTTGGGTCACTTAGCGAATGCAGAAACCATGCGCCGGAATTAGCACTAAGCAAATATTACTCCGCTTAAGACCACCTTTGAACATGCCCGCACCAGTAGGGAAACCGTCTGAAGTAACGCCGAGTATTTGCACGGAGCTTTCCAGACTACCTTGCTCTTAGCAACAATGTCAAAGCTGTGGTAGACCAAGAGTTGGTGGTTGAGGGAAATGAAATCCAGGAGCAGGAACTGCGAGCGATCCTGGCAGATTGGTGGCAATACTATCCAAACCAGTTCGATGAACGTGGTTCGCCACTTGCTGACCTGCCAATCCTGATCGAAGTCCCTACCCCCTCCTGCTCCCTCGGGGCCTCCCCAAACATTTCGCCAAAGGTATGACCGGCAGCCCGGATGAAAAATCCCCTTGAGCGGGTAATAAAGAGGCCCCAAAGCCATACAACTGGGTCTCCTACCTTTCCTAGAAACAGTACAACACCGTCAATGCTTCCGCCTTCCTTTCCCCCCCCTTTATCCCCCCCAGTCCCTCCACAACCCTATTCCCCCATGTCGGCCTACATGAGCAGACTTATCAGTTTCAAGCAAGGCCGGCAGAAGGAATCAGGAGCANATCCCCTTGAGCGGGTAATAAAGAGGCCCCGAAGCCATACAACTGGGTCTCCTACGTTTCCTAGAACCAGTACAACCCCGTCAATGCCCCCGCCTACCTTTCCATCCCCTTTATCCCCACCAGTCACTCTTCAACCCTCTCCCTCTTGTGTCGGCCTACGTGAGTGGACTCGTCAGTCTCAAGGAAGGACGGCGGAAGGAATCCGGAGCATGGCACCCTTACCATCTCGCCGGAACAGCGCATCCAGTTCGATCCCACTATCGCGAGCATCTACCTTGGGAAGCATTAGTACAGTGCAAGAACCCATGCCGAAACGGACAAGGCTCAGGATTGGACTCCAGAGAAAGAGCCCTGATGTGAGTCTTGTACAGTCTGGTATGTCATCTTGATTCCCTAAACCCCGTCTAAATAATTGCCAAGTTCTATTAGTGACATCTATACTAATATTTAAGGTTGTTGCAGCTCTTCCCAATCCCTCGACACCTACCACTGCCGCCAATCATACTTCTGACTTCCAGCTGACGGAGTACGATATGGAGGGGGATTTGGACATGTCGGTCTGGGGGGAGGAGTTGGATGAAAAAGGTAGACCCTTGATCAATTGGGTAAAGCCCATCGAGTGGCTATTGCCGAATGCTGAGGTCTACGAGGAGTGGGAAAAGGATAAAGAGGATGGAGATGTCAACTTTGTTGCTCTTTACAGGTCTGCTGACCGGGATGGCAATGGCTCGGAGGACTCTGATGGGATCTACGGCGAAGAGCAGGGGGATATGGAGGGGCAGGAGGAAGCGCTGTCCTAGATGTTTATTAAGTCCGAGGACGGGGATATCGACATGATAGAAAAGCGGGGTTCAGACGAGAATCGGTTCCGCACCAGCACACAGGAGTTTGGAGAGCGCCTGCTTGGGCAGGCTATGACCCTCAAGGACCTCTTTTCAAGCCCGGAAGACCAGCAAGACAGCATCGGTCATATTGTTACCAAGAGGAAGCGGTTCCTGGTTGGCAACACTCATCTCACTGTTGATCTTGAGGCCACCGCGAGGGAAGACACTGTGGAGCAAGGAATTAACCTTGAAGAGAGGGATGAGATCGACCGTGGGATGGACCGACTTGCGCTCCTCAACATGGCCAACATGTAACGTGTTCGGGCTAGGCCCTAGTCACGTAGTGGTACGATAGGAGCAGATGGCTTCGTGATCAACACGGAGCGAGCGCTGCTTGCTAAAGGAGGCTTCGAACGGGGTGTAATAGGAGATCAAAGAAGTAACCGTTCAACCAAGTATATTAAAGAATACTGTCAGTCGAAGTCTGCTGTTTCTATCGCGGGAATCAACTGTCTTTAAATACAGCATATCGCTTATCTCCAGTATGAGCGATATTGCAAAACATTGTGTGTATCAACCGATAGCACACGAAACAATACAAGTGTCAAATGATACTGTAAAACCAAACATAAAACAATGTGTGTATCAACCGATAGCACACGAAACACTACAAGTATCAAACGATACTGTGAAACCAAACATAAAACAATGTGTGTATCAACCGATAGCACACGAAACACTACAA
>PYWC01000063.1:731724-752882 GCA_003182015.1 Tuber magnatum
CTTATCTCCAGTATGAGCGATATTGCAAAACATTGTGTATATCAACCGATAGCACACGAAACAATACAAGTATCAAATGATAATGTAAAACCAAACATAAAACAATGTGTGTATCAACCGATAGCACACGAAACACTACAAGTATCAAACGATACTGTGAAACCAAACACAAAACAATATGTGTATCAACTGATAGCACACGAAACACTACAAGTATCAAACAATACTGTGAAACCAAACATAACATCCTAGTAACCTGTACCGGTTACACAACATGTGATTCACAAAGCACATGAAAAAGGAGCCCCAGGAATAATTTTTTTCGTTTGTGATTTGGTCTTCCTTCTTCCTCTTTGGTCATCCCCTGCCTTCCCAGTTACCCATTCCCCCTACCTTCCTCTTCACCTGTTCCCCCTGCCTTACTCAAGAGGGCCCCCCCTATGTCCTGTACTTTAGCACCTTACATCCTCAGCCCATTTAAAATTACCTTTTGTAGATAATAATAGGCGCATTGCGTGAAGCTGCTTTTGCCGCATAATGCGTTGTATCCGCAGCTGCTATGATTCATACGTACTGAGTAATATGTTATTATATACGCCGTGGCCAACTACATAGGCCAAAATCCATACGCCCAAAACCATACTCCCATATTGATACACTCTAAGCCATACACCCAAAGACGTACGCCTAAAAACATACGCACAATGACATATGCACAAAGATATATGCCCCAAACCACATGCCCAAAACTATACGACCCAATTCATACTAAATTCATAAGCACTAAGGTGCTATTCAAATCTAACATTTCTTTATTGCTAGTGTAATTACAGAATCCAAACAAGCAAGATGAGGCTGCATATTTCTGTAGACAAGCTAGTCTAGGCAGTCCACCGGATAGAATTCTATCTCTGAATCAAAATCAGAATCTACAATTGCACAATGAACGACACCCATAATGACCCTACTACTTGTACTTCCACTCCGTATCATTTTCATTGAATGGACTGTGGCAGGAATGTAGATTCCTGCCTTTACAGCAACAAGAATCCCATTGTACTCCGCATCATCACTATCCAAGAATCCCGATACCATCTCCTTTCTCTGTAGCTCTATATTCCCAGACTTGTCCTCATGGATTTCGATTCCCAACCAATACGTTCTACCCGATACTGGAGTATACATTCCGGCCTTTGGAAAATCCACCACGCCTGCTATATAGTATCCTGAACAAGGTGCAAGGTGTGAGCATTGTTGGATAGTTGACTTACAAAAGAATCGTATCACTTTAGTACCCCAGGCAACTGAGTAGAGATAAGAATGTGAAAAAAGTGTTGGTCCAAGATCCCTGTAGTTGTCTAGAGAGCTCGGGGGAGGTCCTTCGTCTAAATAAAGTTATGGTTGGTCCCAACACCAACCATTGCACAAAGCTGTCGAAGTGGAATAGTATCGGGTTTGGTGTACCCTAGTGGGTCGGTTCCGGTAACGATGTCCTTCTCAATACCCTCCATAATTTGAATAACCGAGATTGGATACTGAGAGATGTAAAATCGTGGCGCTGTTGTGGTAGGGAAAGAAGTTGGGAATAAAGAAATACTATAGAATGGTTGGTAGTCACCGGTGGGAAGATACTTGAAAGCAGCAGATAAACTCTTGAATGGAATAATGATGGAATAATCAGCAATCCAGCATGCTGGAAGCTCCTGTTAAGGCCAGCCACTTATGGATTGGACTAATCTATATCAAGTTTGAGAGAGTACAAAGAACATCATTTGTGTAAATTTACAAAAGTGAGAACAAAGATATTATTCTGAACCTGATTCTGGAACCAAGCGCCAGGTCATTTTTCCCTTTACTACACAGCGGTTGAAATGACACTGCTGAAAGATTTCCAAGCTTGAGACTCAGCCCACAATCTCATAACCCAAATCAAGTGCTTGTATAATGACCTGGGATTCTGGTGTTCTAAGTTTCAACATTCCCGCTATCTGTCCGCCTCTAACCAATTTGACTGCCTTGCCTCCTTTTGCCCACTCGAATCCACACAGCATTAACTGGTGTCATCGTGCAATCCTTAGTGACCGGCTATTAGCCCAAGGTTTGGCTATATATCACTATTAGCTTTTTAGCGCTAGTAATATAGGTATGAGTCGCGGATGGAATGAAGTAATAGCGTACAGAAAAGAAGTTGACAGTCTTCCTGTCAAAGGATACACGGTAAAGGTTCATTGGTTCGTTCGGACCTAACATCGAGGTCTGAAACTCCTAAATTGGAACTGGCTCCATTGGCATAGTAGTCATTGTCTCTGCAGATACGGAGAAAAGAGTGGATAAAAATAGGTTCGGTATAGCAGTCTTGTAAGTTCATAGAGAATGGCAGCTAAGTAATGGGCAATCTCATTGGATAACCTGGTATTTATATACAAAAGCTACAACCATGAATCACACTTGATCAGTCGGAAAAAAAGACCGACACAATACTATATTCTAGCACCAACTTCTTGCCATTGGAATTGCTTCAAATCATTACGAGAGCCGCAGAGAATTCTGGCGGTCAGATCTGATTGTAAAATTAGGTTGCTGTGCAAGGGTGAAGGCGTTGTATGGGAGTGCTCACATGGGATTAGTGAATTCGGATAAATGCTCTAATACGGTTATGTTGGATTATATGTCCCTTAACAGTGCGTTTTGACCACTGCTCTGGATTGAGACTAGGATAATCTTAAAGCTTATTCATAGTTTATCTACTGATATCCAACTCAATTCATGTAGTTCCTGCCGAGCTCCATACCATAATATTTACAAATGAATTCAAGCATGATCATACGCACAACTCATACGCACAAATTATACTCTCAAAAACTATACACACAAAGGTCATACGCACAAGTCATATGTACCAAATCCCCTGAACAATTAACACAGAAAGATGCATATGCAGGGACAGAAATAGAATAACAGAATACAGCCAGGTGAGGTTCTTAGATAGTAGCTCAGACAGTATCTTATAATAGCTCATTGCCTGAATCTCAACATATTTTTTGTAGAAGACATTATGACCGAAAGACTTCTATTAGACCAGCTATCAAAAGCCACCAATCAGTGAGCGATACTGCGACCCTGATACTCAAGATGCCTTTACAACCCTAATCCTCTGCAGCTGGCAGCCTACCCTCCCACCATGGCAGTCAACAGGCCCACTATGGCAGCAGTGTAAGAAGTCATACTTACTTTCTATATGTACACGAAAGCCCAACCAGGGACCAGTCTCCATCTCTATCTCTACTATCTGTCGAATCCAGTGCATACGCAAGCGATGGCCCAGTAACACCAACTCCAAGACCTCTGGCTAGCACCTCTTAAGCACCTTTCTCAAGTTCGACAAGACCTTTGCACCCAGATTCTGTTTCACTGCCACCTGGAAACTAAGATTATGCACGGAACATGCTCCACCTACCAGCTCCGGCTTCAGTAACAACTGATGCAAATTCATTTGAGATATTTGGAAACTTTTATCTCTATACAGAAGAATATCATGGGAGCTGGATGGAGAGGTGGAAGGAGACAGCAGGATTTGCGGCATATAGTGCAAAATATGCTGGCAAGAAGACGGTCACATGGAACTCTGATCTTCGAGGTACAGACATGTAGAAACACCTTCACCAATGTGCTGACTGCTCGGGCCATGCCATTGGTACACCACAGGTAATGTGCATTATTTGCAGGAAGGGTCTCACACACCCAAGGGGCACAGGCACCAGCTCAATGCACAATCACAACAAATCATCAGGATGCCAGAGGTCTAGAAAGCTTACCAGATTTGATACCGGAAGTTCACCTGGCACAGATGTCCTTACGCTATTGCAAAAAGGAACAAAAACTGGAAATCGGGCACCGCGCTGGATAATTGATCTAGTAACACCAGTGGAGTTCAAACAGCACCTTTTCGAAGAACACTGTCTAAAGGCCTTTCATGCAACAAATCTTGCGTTTAATTGCTCCAACAACCTTGCCTTCCACTGAGCCTTCAAATATATTCCTCCAGGCATTGAAATCGCAAGCCCGACTACGCTGACAAGATATTTAAAATCGCTCGGTAACTCTATAGTGGACGAGATTTGAACCAGTTTGCCAGTTGACGGAAGGATCTCGCTGGCTGCAGATGTAACGACCCAGCATACATGAGCTATGGCAGACGGAACCTATATCCATACAGGTAGCCAGGAGGCGAACTGGTAGGAAGCGGCAGGCAAGCAAGTACTGGACCTACGGAGACCCGATGGCCCAGGCTCCGAGAATGAACGGAATTAGCTGGTCAGGGACTTAGGTACCTCGACACACTGGGAGTGGTGTTAGTGTACTTAGGGACTTCTGAAGGGGCAGTTGCTCAGCTAGGCCGGCTAACCGGAGTCAGGTCAGAAATGTCTACCGCCAGCAACGGGATAGACAGGGTAACAGGGAAAAGTTATCTTGTCCGCTGGACAAGGTTACCCTACCCTCGGGATCAGGTTACCCCGCCCAGGGGCTTGGGTTACCCTGCCCGAAATCCTGAGTTACCCTACCTTTCAATACGAAGCCCCTCCGGGAGTTAGGGAAAATTGACTGGAATGTTTGCCATGCGAAGCCAGGCATGATACTGGAATCTGGGGTTCTGGGGGATGCTATTGGGCGAGCTACATAGCTTCGATGAAGCTGTAAATTGAACACATTATTCCTATCATACCCCACCGGCCCCGCCTTGAGGCTTGGACGTCATGGGCAAACGGTTGTGTAGTTGTGTGCAGTCTAGCAAGGAGCAATCTTTGCAGATCTGCTTGCAACACCGTATACGTCGCTGCCGTCCGGTCGACTGTAAGCTGTTCGCAGGATATAGAAGGGGGCATAGGGTGGAAGGTATAGTACCTCCTCCAAGTTGTTCGGAGTAAAACGGACTAAAGCTGACGGAGTTAACGGGGGTTAACCGTGGGGGTCCCGAAGGTAGTCCCGGGTGGTGCCGGGGCGACTGGGAGAGTTTTCCACCTACCAAGCCCGAAAGTGTCCCCAACCCTATAGGCTCTGAAAGGGAAGTACAGAGACACTAAAAGCATGATTCCTATCACAGGTAAGATAGATCCGAGGTAGTGGGCATGGGTAGCACCTATTGGATCACTCCTGGACTACCGTGTCCTGCAGAAGACACAGGAAGCCCGAGACCTGTAAATAGTAGATAGATAAACCGCTCACGGTAGCTTCCAGAGTCAAGTAGAGATCAATGCATATGGGAAGTGTATCATAGATAGTCCAGTTCATGAGGTGTCTTGACTGTTAGTCACTGGCAAGACACTGATGCACAGAAGTTTTCACTCCGGCGGGAAAAATGGAAATGCACCGCAGAAACGATAACCGCATAAGGTGAACCCCGCCTAGAGTGCGTCGACACATGCATGCCCGAAGGGTGTGTCCGGAGATGTGTCGGACCGCCCTTAGTAGAGGAGGGTATGCTCGAATGGTTCAAGTAAACTAATAGGGGAGTTTCCAGCATAAGATAAAACTACCTGAAAGTCTATGCGAGAACTCTCCTACTCCAACAATCAATCCTCTTGAGACCTTAATTGAGTGAAGCATCAGGCTTAACGATATTAAGTTTTACCGTTTACTTTACTATTACATTGGTGTGAACTTTTGGCGACAAGTTTGAAGTTGTTCAGTGCGGTCGCAACCTTGGGATCCATCTTCCTAGGGGTGCCCCCGTTACAGTGGATGCATGGACTTCACCAAATAAACTCGCATTTCTGGCACTTTTGGCCTATTGGGTCTCAGATAACTGGCAGATGGAGGAAGTGCTAGTTGGGTTTGAGGAAATAAAAGGTTCTCACATGGGTGCCAATATGGCAGGGATCATTAATAAGGTTCTCGCTGTATACGGGATTCAGGATAGAATTCTTGGTTTCATCACCGATAGTGCTAGTAATAACAAAACCCTCACAGAAGCCTTAAACAATGCCTTAAGTTCACTATCAATTGAATGGTCCCCAATAGAAAACCATATTCCATGTATGGCCTATGTTATTCAGCTTATTCTTACCGCATTTATGAGTTCTATCAAGGTGAAATCAAGGGATGGTCATATGCCCTCTGGCTTTAAGGCAGATTATATCGATAAGGTTGTCAGGTTGGAGAATGGCTTTCACAAGACAATACAAAAGGTAATATCCAGGACCCCATACACTCATAACAGTTTCACAAACTGTGAGTTACACATATTAGCGCATACGCACACAAACACACAGATTCATATGCCCAAATTAAAAACCCTCAGGTGCAAAAAAAAGGTTATGAAGAATATGATAAATCCTGGAGCTTCGGAGAAAGACGATATCTAATTCATCTGAAATGTTCCTAAATACTATACCTGAGTTGTTGAATGGAGAATGCAAATCAGGTTGTGTGTACATTAGCATCGGAAAATGAGTATTGTTATCAGAGCTTCACCTCAGTGCCAGTAGCACTTCATTGAGATACAGAACGAGAGGGTGGAGATCCCAACTATGCTTATTTACGATGTCAAAACACGATGGAACTTGACACTAAATATATTAGAGAGATCTGTGCGGTTGCGTGAATTCATAAAGCATTAGTTACAAACTTATCTGGTTTTCGTGCCACTGTGGTCCACCCCTGAAGAATGGACGGAGGTTGAGTACATCTTGGAAGTACTTAAGCCCATCTGGTTTTGGACCTTGTGGATGTCAAAAACACACGAAGTTACAATTCATTGCATATTCCAAGTCTATTAAGACATCTTTGATCATTTAGAATCGCAAATCGCAAAGTTAGAATGCAAGCGGATGCAGTGGAAGGTTGACATTTGTGAAGGGTTTGTAACGACCCAGCACAGATGAGCTATAGCAGTCGGAACCTACACCTATACAGGTAGCCTGGAGGCGAACTGGTAGGGACCGGCAGGCAAGTGATTACTTGACCTACGGAGACCCCATGGCCCAGGCTTCGAGAGTGAACAGAATTAGCTGTCCAGGTACTTAGGTACCTGGGCACATCCGGGAGAGGTGTCAGCGTACTTAGGGACTTCTGAAGGGGCAGTTGCTCAGCTAGGCCGGATAACTGGAGACAGCTCAGATATGTCTATCGCCGGCGATGGGATAGACAGGGTAACAGGGAAAAGTTATCTTGTCCACTGGACAAGGTTACCCTACCCTTTGGATCAGGTTACCCTGCCATGGGGCTTGGGTTACCCTGCCTAAAGTCCTGAGTTGCCCTACCTTTCAATATGAGATTTCTCAGGGAGTTTGGGAAAAATGACCGGAATGTTTGTCATGCGCAGCCATACATAATACTGGAATCTGGGGTTCTGGGAGATGCTATTGGGTGAGCTAGGCAGCTCCAAAGAAGCTGTAAATTGGAGACATTATTCCTATCATACCCCTCTGGCCCCGCCTTAAGGCCCGGACGTCATGGGTGAACTGTTGCCTAGTTGCATGCAGTCTAGCAAAGTGGAAGGTTTAGAGACCTGCTTGTAACACCGTATACGTCGCGACCGTCCAGTTGACCATAGGCTGTTCACAGGATATATAAGGGGGCATAGGGCGGAAGGTGCAATACCTCCTCCAAGTTGTTCAGAGTAAAACGGACCAAAACCGACGGAGTTAACGGGAGTTAACCGTAGGGGTCCGGAAGGTAGTCCCGGGTGGTGCCGGGACAGCCGGGAGAGTTTTACACCTACCAAGCCTGAAAGTGTTCCCAACATCATAGGCTCTGAAAGGGACGTGCAGAGACACTACAAGCATGATTCCTACCACAGGTAAGGTGGGTCCGAGGTAGTGGTCATGGGTAGCGCCCAATTGGACCCCTTCCAGATCACCGTCCCCTGCGGAAGACACAGGAAGCCCGAGAACCGTAAATAGTAGATGGATAAAACGCTCATGGTAGCTTCCGGGGCCAAGTAGAGATTAAAGCAAATGGGAAAGATGTCATAAATAGTCTAGTTCATGCGGCGTCTTGACTGTTAGCCACTGGCAAGACGCCGATGCGCAGAAGTTTTCACTCCAGTGGGCAAAATGGAAATGCACCACAAAAACGATAACCGCATAAGGTGAGCTCCGACTAGAGTGTGTCGACACATGCATGCCCAAAGGGTGTGCCTGGAGACATGTCGGACCGCCCTTAGAGGAGAAGGGTGTGCTTGAATGGTTGGAGTAAACTGATGGGGGAGTTTCTGGCATAAGATAAAACTACTTGAAAGTCTATGCAAAAACTCTCCTACTCCAACAATCAATTCTCTCGAGACCTTAATTGAGTGTAGCATCAGGTTTAACAATATTAAGTTTTACCGTTTACTTTACTCTTACATTGGTGTGAACTTTTGGCAATAAGTTTGAAGTTGTTCAGTGCACTTGCAACCTTGAGATCCATCTTCCTAGGGGTGCCCCCATTACAATAGCAGCAGATAGCTTCTTGATCAATAAGAAGCAAGCGCTACTTACTAAAGGAGGCTTCAAGAGAGTGTAATAGGAGAGTAAAGAAGTAACCATTCAATCAAGTATATTTAGAATAATGGCAGTCGACGTCTGCTATTTCCATCGTGGAAATCAGCAGTCCTTAAATACAGCATATCGCTTATCTCTCGTGGGAGTGATATTCTAAAACCTTGCGTGTATCAACTGATAGCATACACAACAATACAAGTATTAACGGATACTGTGAAACCAAACATAAAACCTAACCTAGTACCCACACCGGTTACCAGTATACCTTTGCACTAGTTTTGGCAGACAGCTGTAATACAGTTCGCAGCAAGCAATTTATCAGGCTTCAGTCAACTTCACCTCTCTCCTTCCAGCTAAACACCTTTAGACTGATATTCTGGATACTGTCTAGTACAAACATGCACATGATTCTAATAGCCCACTCCAGTGCTTTAGTGGTTGTCTTCCTTATTTTCTTCTCATTGTGGTAGGATCAGCTGGTACCCTACTGCTCCCTCGTTTAGCTGGCACCTTACTGCTCGACTCATTTGGCTGGCACCTTTCTGCTGGCAGTGTTCACCGTCCCTCTCTCCTATGGCTCCAACAGCTGTTACATACAAGATGAAGTCGCATAGCATAATGGGCATGTCACAAGATCATTGGCAAAAGGTCATGTGTTCGATCCCAGGGTATGCTGGGGTATTTGGAGAATGAGATAATTTCTACCAATACGATGCCGACACCAAATCCTCAATTATGCCACCACTGAAGGTTGCCAACCAAATGACTTTGACTAAATCCTCAAGAGAGGATTCTCAGCTATCCTGAGAAGGTCGAATGGATTGGTTCAGTTAGTTAGTTGTGGAGAAAAGTGTATGGAAAGATCACTCAGCTGCCCCAACTAATAGATGCCAACCAGGGGGGGAAGTCAGCTACTCTAATAGGAGTTCCTGGCTACCTTAGAGGTAGCAAGACCAAATTTCAAGTTAGTTGGTGCAGGAATGTGCAGGAAATCCTGAGCAGAGAACGACGCCTAAGAGATGATTGTTCATCAGCATCCAGAGGCATGATAAGGTAGAGCTAAGAAAAGGCCTACTATGTGAAAGGTTAACCCTGAGCATCAAGAGTACTAAATGCTATTGGCATGATAAGGAAAGAGTATGCCTCCTGTGTGTTGACACAGATAGATAATAGGTCTAACTGCTTTGATAAGTCTGTCGTCGGAGCTGATCACTCCAAATGCAGAGAATAAACCAGTAACCGCTTGCCATGGTGAAAGGGTTTGAGTGACTATGAATAGAGTAGACACTGCGAGGAGAGAGATGAGAACACCCTCCCCACTGTCTAAGGGAATTCAGAGTCAAGTAGAGTAAAGGTTTACAGGGTCTACAAAGTTCGCAACGATAAGAAAGGAGAAGACATGGGAGGAATAGATAGCCTGTAAACACCCAGACAGAGAATATAAATATTGAGGTGCCTCCTATGCTTTCACAGACACCATCAGCAATAGAGAAGAGATCTTATCAATATATTTGTTATACGATCTACCTTATATACTTCCATTTATTTTGAACCTAAGTGAGCCTTCTTAGTCTTCACTTCATCATGAATTGGGTCTTAGTCAGAACTCGCTTGTTCTTAGAGTCGGCTGCTGCCTAACAGCAGCCCACTCCCCCTATTACACCCACTTCCTTTCTGGCAGTATTGCACTATTTCTAGTAGTTTGGTTTTGGGTTTTCCTTTTTTCAGTGTCAGTTAGCTGTAGGCTTTCGGTGGCTGGGCTGGATTATATGTACTTTCACTCACTGTTAGTCACCCTTGAGTGCAGTATTGGAGGTTTTCTTCTGGTTCTTTCTTTTTGTTGTACACTGTAGTTATTAAGAGTTGGATTTGTTTTGTTATGTTGTTTGATTTTTTAGGTTTCTTTCGCCATAGCTTAGTTTGCTGCATGTGACATCTTAGCCTAGTAAGGTATATAAAAATTATATGTTAAAAAAATTTTCCTACATTATCTTAGAGATTTGATAGTGCAAGCAGGAAATATCATCTCACAGTCTAAAACTATATTGCGTTCAACTCTTACTGCTAGCTTAGTATCTAAGACAAGCATCAGAAGTTACCAATACTTTCTATATAGAGAACCCCACTGTTGCCTAACACACCCGCTTGTAATCGAGTGACGTTAGTGGACACGACCACCATTCTATACGTATCTCCTGGACTGCAGAAACTCTTGAAAATTTCTTGCCGCCCCATGCGGTAGGAGTCCTCATTGCAGAGGTTAAGATGCCAATAATCATCGGACCCCTTCAGCTGCCGAATGGAGCTATGCTCCACGCCTTCAGTCCTGATAGCCACTCCCGGGTGGCTACCTTCCACGACATCCAGCCGTTCCCCTACCAGCACTAAAGCTTGGTATATAGACACCTCTTGTGTAGTCCGTACCAGGATATCCAGTATCCCTTGGAAACTCCTCCCAATATTATCGACATCCCCACACACAATGCTATCATACCAAAGTCACGGGCCCAAGGCACCTCTGGTTTGTCCCTCTTCTGAGAGAGGGGGCCCTGGTCGTGGGTGTGCCCGAGAGCAAAAAAAAAACCCCCCTCATATTTCCCAAGCAATGCACGTTTCTACTGTACGCAATACCGACCAGAGCTGCGCACAAACCACACCAAAGTATCCGGCTGGGTATCATACTCGAACGCAACCCGAGGTTGGGGGTAGATTTAGGCATTACACCGCGAGGGTGTGATGATAGCCAAGGTGGGATTTATAAGGTGAAGTGGAGATTGGAAATTGCACCATATGGATCAGGGTAGGAAGGGTTCTGTAGGAGAGGATTTAGGCCTGGATTTTACCATCCCATCTTCAGAACGGGCGGTATCACTACCGTCACTCGCTAAACTGCCTATCCCGCTGCCAAAAATGCGCCTACGATGTGAAGCCTCTCTATCCCGGTATGTCAATCTCCAAACATCACTCGTAGAGCACCGCCCCCTCCGCAAAGAGTACATTCAACATCAGCTACTCTTCGCCGGTCGAGCACAATTCCCATAGAGCGAGCCCTCCAACCGCGAGAAACAGGTCAGGGGTTTTCAGGAAAGGGGGGTAGAGCTTCTGATGGGGCGTTGGTCGAGGGGGTATCTTTACTAAATCCCCGATTTCTAGATTCTTGTTTTACCCCCCGTTGGGAGTTGGCTACAATATTATAGGGTGAACTTTATTCCGCGGAATAGTGCTTTTTTCCTAAGTATAGCGAAGAGACCGCTCTCCGCAAGATAATTTATAAGTCACTGCTATGACGATCGCCGTGACGAGAGGTTCTTTCTACCTTTTAGCCGGAGGAACAAACATTCCTAGTCGTCCATAGGGGCAAAAGCCTCAATTCACCTCGTTCCAGCGACACGCAGGCGGGTCTTTAATACCAAGTTAAGGATGTGCTAGCTATACTTTCTGAAATTGCGCAATAGGTAATAGGAACATTTCAGTGCAATGGGGTTCCTACCCTGCGTCAAGGGGTGTTCAGGTATCCCCTAACGGTGCACCTCTAGCTATTATAGCCGTGCGCAGGATGATACCAATTCTGTGTTCTCTGGATAGATATGCTACCCTCCAGGCCATGGCGTGAGGTAATTGCGATCTGGAGAAGTAACATGCTTTCCGAAAGAGAGGCGGTCTTGGCTATATATGACTGATTCTGCTCTCGTGCTCGTTCCATCATGGTGCACGGAAACCCCAGACACGGAAATAGAGTTATTTGGGGTAAAGTGTGAGGAACGGCTTATAGGCTTCCGGGAACCAATCAGAGAACTTGTTGAAACTTGGTTCCCTAAACCGCAACTATGATACCTACTAAAGAGTCATGAGGCGAGTGATGGCTTATGAGTCTGTCATGAGTAATTCGACCCAAGCCAAGCAGTTATGCCTATGGCAGCAGATCCAGGGACCTCAATTTTGAACAAACTACTCTCAAGAGTCTCCCTGCAAGAAAGTATTTCCGTTTGCTAGAATCCTCACAAACCCGCACTCGGGCAACCCAGTCTTGGCGAAACCCAAGTTACCCTCCTTCAACCCCGCAAGCCTCTCGACAAATCCACCCCACCAAGTTAAAACATCGCCAACTACACCGCCGCGGCCAATTCAACAGCCAACAATTGACCTTCAAAATGGCGTGGAAAGCCGCCTCCCCGGGTGCCAACCTACTCCGCCACTCGCGGCTCTTCGCTATGCCAAAGCCCCTCCCCCCACCATTAACCCTACGCCTAGGATACCAAGAGCCAGCACCATACCCAACCGTCCAAGCAATAACCGCCCCGACAGCCTCACGGGTCCGCGGAAATTGGGGGCTGAAGCGTGACGTCCCGCACAAGATCACGCACACGACGATGCGAGTGACAGAGCTGGACACAATCGAGCGCTTCATGACCTTTGAATCCGCCAACGACGATGTGCTCACGTTGAAGAAGTGGCAGGAGATAGACATGCCGCTGACCAAGGGCCCCGGACTAGTAAGCGATCTGAGCATGGCCACGAGCCCTCTGGTATCCGTCTTCGACGACAACATCTCCGTCGGGGAGGGTTTCAAGTGGAAGTACCTCGGCCCCTTCCTCCTAGACATGCCGGCGAACGAGTTCAAACAGTACATGTTAAAGAAGGTGAAGCCCCGACAGAACGAATTCAAAGCCTTCGTCGCAGAGAGCATAGCGAAGGAGCGCGGAGTGTATGAAAACGCTGCCACCACGGACGGTGGAGCGGGGGATATAGAAGTGAACATGGACAAGTTGAGGGCGGACACGATGAAGTTCCTGGCCCTGGTGGCGGACTTCCTGGACATGCCGAGGACTGGAAGACCCTACCGCACCCACCCATCTGCGGGACTACACTACATCCGCTCGACGGCTCACGTTTCCAACGACCCCGAGCACGGCCCCCGCCCTTCACGCACCGTGCCCGGCCGATCCCTCAATTCGGGTATCACCGGCCCCATCGTCGGAATCGGCGGTGTCGCGGCAATCCTCCGCGAGAATAGCTATTACTTTGACTCTGGCCGGGTACATAACGACCGCAGACACGTTCGCGACTACGAGCCTAGATCCGCGTACATTTCCAACCGTGGGCGGATCATGCTGGATGTCAGGTCCGCCGTGTCCCACGAAGAGGCTATCGGGGAGAGGAGTAGCGAGCTGACCTGGGGCCCCGAGGATGCTGGGTCCGTGCGGAACAAATTGAGGGGCATAGTTCCCCAGGGTACGGGTGGGAGGGTGGAGGGGTGGGGTAGTTGGGGCCCGGATTCCGGGAGACGGCAGGAGGGTAGTAACGGGGGTAGAGACGGTTTGGGCAGTCTGCGGCCTCCCAGGTCCAGGTTTCCGGAAGCGTTCAAGAAGCCGGGCCAGGCGAGGGAGGGTGAGAAGCGGGAAAAGCGCGAGGCTATCGATGATATCCTGGCTAGTCTGGCAAAGAAGTGATATGCAGATCGCTTCTCTAACTTCTTCTTTGGCGGTCTTTGTTCCTTTTTCCTTTATATGGATATTCCACCAGTGTACAAACAAACGATCATGTCTTAGGGAAGACCATTATACAAACATTTCTAAGGTACCATATCTACCGGCCTACTACGAAGGTACAGCATGTAAGTTTTGAATATTTTGCTAGCAGGGTGTGTTCCACTAGCAGGGATCGTAGTAGTAAACTAGTAAGTAAACTAAGTAAACTAAGTACTAGCGTCATGATGGGCTGAAGGCAATCATGGGGGCTGAGTGCGAGGGAAAGGTTTTTCACAATAGTACCATATCCTTTCGCACTTCTCAATCATCAACAGATATGCCTCAAATACAGTTAACCCGAGATTAAAGACGTGACTGCCAGCTCCTACACTCGATAGGCGGGAAGTATAAGCAAATTCAGGAAAAAATCGGATTTTCCCAACACCAGATTCAGTATGCATGCACATCACCGGCAACACCAACCAAGTGATCTGGTCATCCTCCCACCCTCACTCAAGCACAAATTGAAGACCTTATTGGCTATATGTGCATGTCAGCTAGGAATAGGTATCTTTCTTTTCAACAACTCACTGATGAATTACATTTGGGCGTGGGAAGAATGGCAATAAGAGCAGCTCTGGTTAAAGAAGAGTTTCACCGGTGTCTAGCTATAAGAAAACTACAAATATCTGAAAGAAACGGAGTAATAAGACTCCAATGGGCTCAGGAGCATGTCAACTGGACCCAGCCATAGTGGAATTCAATACAGTGAACTGATGAAACATGGATTACCAGTAGTAGGCATACATACACATGTGTGACATGGAGGGCTAGAGAAGAGTAGGATTTTACTTGTATAGTGGAAAAACACCAGAGAAAGAAGGGATGGATGTTCTGGGGCTGTTTTCACGGTAATATCCAAGGCCCAGGTATATTTTGGGAAAAGGATTGGGGATCAATCAATTCAGAAAGTTACTGTGCACATACAGTTCCCATTATACATGGGTATATAAAACTATGTTGGTGAGATAGAATATATCTGATACTCATGGAGGATGGAGCACCTGGTCATACAGCAGATGATACCTCAATTGAACTTAGGGAAAGGGGAATTGAGGTAATTCGCTGGCCTACCTACTCACCAGACTTGAATCCTATCAAAAAGGTATGGCATATCATGAAGAATTGTCTTCATGATAATTATCCGGAGAATATGACCTATGACAGGTTGAGAGTGGCAGTAAAGACAGCTGGGGATAATGTGGGAGAGCATGAGTTCTGGGAGCTTATTGAAAGCATGCAGGCATGCTGTCAGGCCGTTATTGATATGAATGGCCTTTTCACCAAGTATTAATTACTGCACTTCCTACTGTCGATACCGCTCCACCCTCTTCCAATGCTTATTCTGTCATACATTGCCCATACCACTTACACACCCTGTACCCCTTGCATCCCTCATACCTCTCGCACCCATAACACCGATCACACCCCCCCACACCCATCGCACTCCACCACACCCATCGCACCCTCCCGCATCCTCCAGCACCCATCAGACCCCCTGCATATCCCAAAAACCTCCTCCCCCTCTGCATCAACAACCCAGACAAAGCTGTAACATAGGAATTCTCCTTCAGAAAGGTGCTCAGGAGTGCAAAGCTCTTTCTCAACTAGCATAGCACACCTCCCGAAATGATTGGAATCAACAGACTCATCATAGACCTTGCAAAAAGTCTACCCCTAATCTAATATAACGGGGGCACCCCTAGGAAGATGGATCGCAAGGTTGCGACTGCACTGAACAACTTCAAACTTATCGCCAAAGGTTCACACAGATGTAAGAGTGAAGTAAACGGTAAAAATTAATATTGTTAAGCCTGATGCTTCACTCAATTAAGGTCACGAGAGGATTGATTGTTGGAGTAGGAGAGTTCTCACATAGACTTTGAGGTAGTTTTATCTTAGGGCAGAAACTCCCCCCACAGTTTACTCCAACCATTCGAGCACACCCTTCTTTGCTGAGGGTGGTCCTACACATCTCCTGGCACCACTTTCGGGCATGCATGTGTCAACACACTCTAGTCAGTGTTCACCTTATGCGGTTATCGTTTCTGCAGCGCGTTTCTATTTTGCCCGCCAGAGTGAAAACTTCTTCGTATCAGCGTCTTGCCAGTGGCTCACAGTCAAGACACCTGATGAGCTGGACTATCTATGACACACTTCCCATATGCATTGATCTCTACATGACCCCGGAAGCTACCGTAAGCAGTTTGTCTATCTACTATTTATGGTTCTGGGACTTCTGGTGTCGTCCGCAGGAAATGGTAGTCGGGGAGTGATCCAATGGGCGCTACCCATGACCACTACCTTGGATTTACCTTACCTGTGGTAGGAATCATGCTTTTAGTGTCTCTGCACTTCCCTTTCATAGCCTATGGCATTGGGGACACTTTCGGGCTGGGTAGGTGTAAAACTCTCCTGGTCGCCCCAGCATCATGCGGGACTACCTTCAGGACCCCCACGGTTAACACCCATTAACCCTGCCAGTTTTGCTCCGTTTTACTCCGAACAGCTTTGAGGAGGTACTCCACTATCCACCCTATGCCCCCTTATATATCCTGCGAACAGCTTACGGTCGACCGGACGGCAGCGACGTATATGGTGTTGGAAGCAGGTCTGCAATGATCCTTCTTTGCTAGACTGCACACAACTATGCAACCGTTTGACCAAAACATCAGGGCCACAAGGCGAGGCCGGAGGGGTATGATAGGAATAATGTCTCCAATTTACAGCTTCTTCGGAGCTGCGTAGCTCGCCCAATAGCATCTCCCGGGACCCCAGATTCCAGTATTATGCATGGCTTCGCATGACAAACATTCCGGTCAATTTTCCTGGACTCCCTGAGGGACTTTGTATTGAAAGGTGGGGTACCTCAGGACTTTGGGCAGGGTAACCCGAGCCCCATGTCAGGGTAACCTGATCCTGAGGGTAGGGTAACCTTGTCTGGTGGACCAGATAACTTTCCCATATTACACTGTCTATCCAGTTGCCGGGGATAGACACTGCTGACCTTTTTCCAGTTACCCAGCCTAGCTGAGTAACTTCCCCTCCAGGGGTCCCTAAGTACGTGGACACCTCTCTCGGATGTACCCAGGTACCTAAGTACCTGGCCAGCTAATTCTGTTCATCCCAGAGCCCGGGCTATCGGGTCTCCCTAGGTCAAGTACTTACCTGCCTGCCGGTTCCTACCAGTTCGCCTCTGGGCTACCTGTATGGGTGCAGGTTCCAGCTGCCATAGCTCATATATGCTAGGTCGTTACATCACTCCCCTCTTCTCTGCGGTCTGTTCCAGACTGTTAGCATCGTCCCTTATTTCCCAGACTCGATTCCCCTATGACCCTATAGTTCCTGGGCACAGACGGATATCTTTCATGGAAATCCAAAATGGCCTGTAAGCCTATCCCTTCTAGCATCTCATAGGGCTCCCATGAGTTCTTCTCACCTCCGTAGCCTTCCCATAAAACCAGATACTGGAGAAAGCACGACGGGAACTTCATCTTTGCTCAACCGTAATATCGACTATCCATAATAGCTTTAATGACGTAACTTGGTTCATTGTCCACCAGTTCCGGGGTAGGGACCTCCTTGTCCCTACCTGATCCCAGATCCTCATGGTGTGGTTCAAGCAACATGATATTGAAAACCGGGTGTATGCTCTATCTGGTGGGCAGTTGGAGTTCATAGGCTCGATTACCCACCCGACGTTTGACCCCAAAAGGTCCAAACATCCCATGATACAGCTTCTCCATTCGACGCTTCGTACAGATGTTCTTTCAGTTTAACATCACAGGGTCCACTTTCTTTGCCCGCCCAGTGGCCACATCCTCCTAGGGAACATAGTCCGGTGATGGTAACCTTTTCTGGTCGTGCCATTTCCGTTTCCTTGCCTGTATCTGTTGAATTGTTTCTCAAATCTCTTGCCAGGTTCCTTCCTATTCCTTGACCAAGAGCTCACTGCTAGGGTGTATCCCTTGATTATGAGACACTACACGCGACTAGTTTATCCGTGGGTTAAACCAATAATTGATCTCAAATGGTGACAACCTGGTGGATTCTGATGTTGAGGTGTTGTACGCATACTCCGCCAGGGGTAGTAGTGAAACCCAATCATCCTTCTGGTAGAAACAGTAACTACGCAAGTACTGCTCAAGTGTTTGATTAACCCTCTGGGTTTGCCCATCAGTCTCAGGGTGGAATGCAGGTGAAACATTTAGTTTCACTTGCAACATGTACATCAGACTCATCCAGAAGTTGGATGTGAATCAGCTATCTCGGTTGGAGATGATTGACTCTGGGAGTCCATGAAGGCACCAAACTTCCTTCCAGACTATCAATGTAACGTGTTCGGGCCAGGCCCTAGTCACGTAGCGGTACGATAGGAGCAGATGGCTTCGTGATCAACACGAAGCGAGCGCTGCTTACTAAAGGAGGCTTTGAACGGGGTGTAATAGGAGATCAAAGAAGTAACCGTTCAACTAAGTATATTTAAGAATACTGTCTGTCGAAGTCTGCTGTTTCCATGGCGGAAATCAGCGGTCTTTAAATACAGCATATCACTTATCTCCAGTATGAGCGATATTGCAAAACATTGTGTGTATCAACCGATAGCACACGAAACAATACAAGTATCAACCGATACTGTGAAACCAAACATAAAACAATGTGTGTATCAACGGATAGCACACGAAACAATACAAGTATCAACCGATACTGTGAAACCAAACATAAAACCCTAGTAACCCGTACCGGTTACAATCAAGGCAAGCTCCTTGATTGGTACCTCAGTGGTCAGGGGTATGAAGTAGGACATTTTCGAGAATCTGTCCACAACGACCCAGATCTTGGTATACCGTTCTGATTCTGGCAGCACTATAATGAAATCTATCGAAATCGCTGTCCAAGGCCACATAAGAACATCAATAGGTTCCAGTAGACCAAACTTCTTATGCCTGATGGACTTATTTCTTTAGCACACATCACATATTCCTATGTAGTCTGTGATGTGCTCGTCCATCTTAGGCCCATAGAAGTTGGCCCTAACCCTGCCAATAGTTTTGTAAGTCCCGAAGTGTCTTGCGATTCGGGAGTCATGTTCAGCCCTCATGATTGTCTGCTTCAGATTCTGACCCTTGGGAACAACCACCTGTTCTTGTACAGTAGAAAGCTCTTATCCGTCCTGAAATGTCAGTTGACCTCCTTGTCACCGGCTGTTGTTGCCTTCAGGATTCTTAAGTATTCCTGATCTTGTGCTATCGCTACCCGTAGTTGATCCAAAAAGGAAGACTGGAGCGGAAATCCTTGGCACACCTGCAACATGTGTAGTTGCAAGATGTCCCGTTCCTGGCTCCCAACCCACTGTCCAGGGCAAAAAAAATGACTGTGGTAGAAAATCACTCCCCTCTTCAGGGTGGTAGTCCCTACGCCGCGACAAAGCATCTGCCTTCCCCTTCAACCAGCCTTTCCCATAAACCACGTTGAAGTTAAACGGTTGCCGGAACTCAGCCTCATGGTACTGCCGATGGTTGAGGACCTTGGTACCATTAAAGTACTCTAAATTCTTATGATCCGTATAGATCACCAACTGGTCCGTTACCAAGCATAGCAGATAATCCCATTCTTTGAATACCACCACAATGGTAGTCATTTCCTTGTCATGGACGTCATAATTAATCTCCACTGGGTGAAACTTCCAACCATGATCGGCCACTGGATGCCACCTCTCAACTTCACAGAACTGGGAGAGGACTGCTCCTAGTGCAAGGTCGCTAGCATCGGTTGCGAGCTGGGTTGGCCGTTCAGGGTCAAAATGTGCTGGGATGGGTTTGGACATAAATGTCTCCTTCAAAAGGTTGAAGGCCTGTGCACATGCAGGTATCAATTCCCATCGGATATTCTTCTTTGTTAAGTCCGTTAGAGGTTTCGCTATCTTGCTGAAACCTTCTATGAACCGATGATAGAAGTTGGCAAAGCCCATAAAGCTTTGCACGTCAAGGACGCACATCAGAGGTGCCCAATCCCTGATTGTTTGCACCTTCTCTGACAACATAGAAATCCCCATGTCAGAGATCTTGTATCCGTGGAATTCAACTTCCCACTGGTGGAAACTGGACTTCTTCATGCTTATGCATAGTCTGGCTTTCCGCAATTCCTCCATCACACATCTCACCATTGTGACATGCTCTTCCATAGTTTCGGAGTAGATCAGGGTGTCATCCATATATGCAATGACTCCTTCATCCATGAGGTCCCGGAATGACTCATTTATCATACTGTGGAAAGTTGCTGGGGCATTACATAACCCAAACGGCATGACCGTGTATTCATACAGTCCATATCTGCAGCGGAAGGCCGTCTTCCATTACTCACGTTCTGCCATCCTCAGAAGGTAGTAGCCGTTCTTTAAGTCCAACTTGGTGAACACAACCGCTTTCCCTAATCTATCTCGCAGTTCATTCATCAATGGTAGAGGATACTTACTCTTAACTGAGATTTTGTTCAGCTCTTGGTAATCCATTACTAGTCTTAATATACCATCTGGTTTTGGCAGGAAGATGATAGGCACAGCTGCTGAGAAACTGTATCACCACAGCTTTCCTGTCTGTAGCATTTCCTTGAGATATTTACGGAGTGCCTTGAGCTCCTTTTCCGATAATGGATAAATAGGCCCAAACGGAGGTGCAGTCCGGGGTTGCAACTCAATCACGTGGTCATACTTCGAGTGCTCCGGCAGCGCCCAATCCATTCTTGACTGAAGATATCCCCATAGTCCTTACACTTGAGGGGTAGCTGAACTGTAATGTTGGCACCTTCCTCATCGGAGAATTGTACAATTCCCAACAGGTACACATTACTAGGATCTTCGGTTAGTAACTCTTCATCAGTCATGAACACTAACCGTCTCTGCTCTGCTAGGCAGTTAGCCTTGCTGTAACGTGTTCGGGCTAGGCCCTAGTCACGTATCGGTACGATAGGAGCAGATGGCTTCGCGGTCAACACGAAGCGAGCGCTGCTTGCTAAAGGAGGCTTCGAGCGGGGTGTAATAGGAGATCAAAGAAGTAACCGTTCAACCAAGTATATTTAAGAATACTATCTGTCGAAGTCTGCTGTTTCCATCGCGGGAATCAGCGGTCTTTAAATACAGCATATCGCT
>PYWC01000063.1:762656-782280 GCA_003182015.1 Tuber magnatum
GAGCGCTGCTTGCTAAAGGAGGCTTCGAACGGGGTGTAATAGGAGATCAAAGAAGTAACCGTTCAACCAAGTATATTTAAGAATACTATCTGTCGAAGTCTGCTGTTTCCATCGCAGGAATCAGCGGTCTTTAAATACAGCATATCGCTAATCTCCAGTATGAGCGATATTTGCAAAACAATGTGTGTATCAACTGATAGCACACGAAACAATACAAGTATCAACCGATACTGTAAAACCAAACATAAAACAATGTGTGTATCAACCGATAGCACACGAAACAATACAAGTATCAAGCAATACTGTAAAACCAAAATTAAAAACCCTAGTAACCCGTACCGGTTACACTTGCAGAAATCTGAGTGCCAGGTTAGTGATCCGGTCTTCCAATCTATGTCGGAGTTATGGTCCTTCAACCAAGACATAGGCAGGTACCCATCCACCTTGGTATTGGGCATGTCTGCGACTTCAAAGGGCATCTCATTGTGGTGGTCACCTATCCTCATCTGCAATGATTTGGTATAGTGCAGACCTGACCCAGGAATGTGATTACCGCTTGTGTTGCTTATTGGCGCATGTATCTTTCGCCATACACAAGATGCCTCAGTTTGCTTAACCCATCAGATACTAAGCACCAGCCCAGTAGCTCCACTATCGAGTAGCAGGAGCGCCTCTGCGCTTACTTGTCTAGCTCCAATTTTTCAGTCTAACTTTACCGGCAGGTGGATAGACTTGGTATGATGAGGCAAATTGTCCCATTTCTGCCTCTTCGCTTGTTTTAGGGGCTTGGTCATCTTGGCTTAATGAACTTGATCTCTTGCCTTTCGACACAAGAGTGGCCACAGCGGGTTGGTAAATGTTAAGGGATTGGGATTCGTTTTATCAATAGCTAGGGTGTTTACTATCACCCCAGCATGGTTTCGGGTACTAAACCCTCCTCAGGTAAACTTGGAAACAATGTTGTTTATTCGATCAAGTCCAGCCTGAACCAATTCCGCTTATACTAAGCATAACAATTCTCCCCAAGATGGGTAGGGGTCCATTGTCGGACGGGTTCCAAGCGAAGCATCCTTGCTTCTCCAATGTTGAGCGTCTCCTCCAACAAGACCTCACCTAGTGTCAACCGAAATAATGTCCTATGACTTGCCCATCCAGCTAGGGAAATCCTGAAAGAAGTACGTATAACTAGAACAAAGAAAATAACCAGAAACCCAACAAAGAAGAGATAGCCCAGTCCACCGCACACAGCCCGCAACCTCTATCCGCCTACACCACCTGGGTGTAGTCAGTACCAGGGTCGTTCATGCAGTAGGGGGGTACTTACCCATCTCGGAAGCCACTTCCGGAATTCCTTTCACCCATCACTCATGGATCTATGGATACAGGTTAGTAAGGTTAGACCTAACGCAGAACGGGTTCTTATCTATTCTGAGCCATCAGTATCAACCTCCATAATCTGAGGTGATGCCTGTCGGACTTCAAGTATCTTTGATGAGGAAGCCGGAGGTGGCACTTCGATGTGCTTCAGCCGCTTGTCCATACCCAAGGGCTCACTCACTGGGGCTGACCTTTTCAACCCATGAGCCTGTTTGGATGAACTAAGGACTGGGAATGCCACAGTACACTTTCTCCAGAAGTAACTGGTTTGTCCACACTTGGTGCACTGGTTGTGCTTTCTCCGACCTTCGGTCAAAGTCAACGGGATTTCCTTATGCACTATTGCATACTCAGAAGTCCCCCGCTTTGCCTGTTTCCCCGCATTGAAATTAGTAGCTTTGGCAGGCCTCTGGTTCTGTCTGCCCAAACCTTTTTCCTTCTTCTTAAACCGTCCAGAGGTCGATGACCTATCATCCTTCTTATCCATTGGCTGAGACTGTTGGACAGGGTGGATAACATGGTTACTGAAGTGCTTGTTGTCTTCCAGCGTGTGTCCAACTTACCGAAGAAGATCAAGGTAGTGGTTCAAGTCGGTAGTTTGGGGCTCCTTGAGTGCCCATGCATTCCGAACCTCTTGGGTAATACCCGACCGTACCTTGTCTTGTACCTCTATGGGGTCTGTATAGCTAAGCTTATACATGTAGTCAATTATCTAGTCCACGTACTCATCGATATGATGTGGCTTCATCACCAGGTCTCACCACTCGAGAACGGATCGGTCTCGTTCCGCTTGATCACCACCACAACTTCGTTCGAGCCGTTCCCGGAATCCTTTCCACGTTCTCAATGGGTTTCTGTTGTTAACAGGAACTCCCATACACTTGGCTGCCTCCTTATTGATATGGGAGTGCAGCCCGAGATACCATGTTTGGGCAGTCTCTTCTAGAAGGGGAATCATCAGGTTTACCTTGTCCATATCAGTCCAGCTGCACCCAGCAAAATACTTGAACTTAACCTCTACCAGCGTCAGAAAGCTGGCGAGTTCGGTGACCTTTCCCTTAAACGCTGGAATGCCGCTCAGCTTTTCCGGCTTCTTCTGCCGCTGTCTGGATGATGGCCGTGCAGCCGATCTGCTCCGTAGTTCCCTTGACCGCTTCTTAGCCCGGCGGTCCCACTGTCGGTTCTTCTCATCGCTCTACTCTTCCTTTCGAGCACTGAGAAAGGGGGTCAAGTCGGGGAGAGAATCGGCATCATCATCATCCGAGCTATCATGGTCAGAGTCCCCAGGATCTCCACCTGCTCCCGCAGTACCACTGACAGGTGGTCCATTTCCACCTCCACTGCCCCCTGTATTTCCACCTGGGGTCTCCCGGGGTCTATCATACCTATCAANTGTTGTTAACAGGAACTCCCATACACTTGGCTGCCTCCTTATTGATATGGGAGTGCAGCCCGAGATACCATGTTTGGGCAGTGTCTTCTAGCAGGGGGATCATCAGGTTTACCTTGTCCATATTGGTCAACCTGGACCCCGCAAAATACTCGAACTTAACCTCCACTAACGTCAGGAAGCTTGCAAGTTCGGTGACATTTCCCTTGAATGCCGGAATCCCACTCAGCTTTTCCGGCTTCTTCTGCCGCTATCTGGAGGATGGCTATGGGGTCGATCTGCTCCAGAATTCCTGTTGTAGCTGCTTAGCATAGTGGTCCTACCGTCGTTTCTTCTCATCGCTCCAATCATCCTTGCAAGCACCGAGGAAGGAGGTCAAATTAGGGAGAGAATTGGCATCATCATCATCAGAACTGTCGTGGTCAGAGTCCCCTGGATCTCTTCCCGCTCCCATTGTACCAACGCCGGGTGGCAGATTTCCATCTCCACTACCCCCGGCGTTTCCACCTGGGGTTTCCCATGGTCTGTCGTACCCATCAAACCGTTCCTCCTGGCCATCCTGATTTCCGTCCTCAGGGGGGTTAGCCCCTGATGGTACTGATGCCAGTGGTGCAATGGGGCGTCGCCCACTCTCAGGAGTTGGGTTAGGAGCCATCGGAGTTATCCACAGAAATTCCGGTAGCTCTGGACAGCTCAGGGGTTGCATTGAGGGGGCAGCGTGCCTCCATGACCCACAATACCCACATGTTGGTCGCCCATCTCATTCCTTCTTCCTTCTTCTGTGCATTACCGGTATCCATGGTGCCTTCCTGCAGCCATAGGTGTGGCAATGAATTCACCCCATACGCATCTCTTGCAATTTGTAGCCCAACAGACAAAACTCGTCTTGGTTGTCCAACTCGCTGCTTGGGACAGTGGGGAGCACGGAGGGAAGAGTTGGTTTTGAGGGGGCAGAGGGAATCACAGGTGCCCAAGGAATAGAATGGGCAGCTGTCCCAGGTCCAGGGATTAGAGTCCCCTGTGATGGAGCGATGGGTGCTCACTCTCACTAGCACCTGACCTGTTCAAAAAATCCAAGTAACACCACGCACAGTGGTCAGAACCCTGGAGTAGCTGATACTGCTGGTGGGAAGGCTGTTGCAGGAAAGGTATCAGTGGCAGGAAACGAAACTGATAAAGGTGTCGGTCTTGGGGCGGCGATAGGAGGTACTGGAGTTGCAAACGAAGGTATTGCGGGAGAAATAATGGGAGCAGGGGTCGGACGAGGAGTAGGGTCAGGCGTATCTGGTGCCGTGATGTCCTTTCGCTTTGGCGTCCTTTTCTTGACATGCCGTCCATCAGTTGGTCCAATCGCCGGACTTCCAGAACGACTGCGGGCAATTGAGGACGGGACGGACCGAGAACTCATTGATGCTCTCGTGAAGGAAGAGGTGTAGCTGTAGCCTTCTCCCTTGAGGCTCCCCAGCATTCGTATACCCGCAGAGCTTAGGTATGCTCTCTATTGTTCGTCTCTCCCTCTCATGGCCAACTCCACCACGAAATTCTCGGGCTTGGTATGGACGAGTGGAAGTGGGGGCGCAGCCTCTATCATCAGCATGTTATTCTCAGCATCAATACTATACCCTCCTGCAAAGGTCCTCTCCAACGCTGCCATACGATGCTTCAATGCTTCCTGGTCGTTTAGTATTTGCAGGTATGCCTCCTGCTGCACCTTCATCCATTCCACCACTGCTGTAGAAATCTGTTTGCGGAACTGCTGCTGTTGCCCGTTGTTCCAGTTCCTCATTTCTCGCTTGGCTTCTACCAGTGACTTGGATACCTCATGGGCAATGTAAGGTTCGACGAACTCATGCAAGAAATGGCTAAATGGGACACCTGCCGGCAGTGGAAAGGTCATGTGGTAGACAAGGGTGGAATCTTGGAAGAACGAAAGCACCGCAGTGCGAGGGTCTGTAATAATAAGATCAATGCATTCATCTGGTAACAAAATAGGGGCGGCCTCCAAGAGCAGCTAGTAGCCGTCCCAGCCAATACCGCGAACATCTGCAAAAACAGATGCACAGAACGTGTTGGCAGTGTACTCATCAAGGTCAAGGTCTAAATCCAGGTTGGATTCCATTCTGGTTCGAAGTTCGGTACTGGCCTTTGCACTTTCTACCCAGGGCTACTTGTTCTAAACAAGGTTACCAGTATTTATGCAAGCTCAGTGCTGTAGGTCAGAAACAGTTAATCAGGAGAGGAGTTAAGCGAGGAATGCACTTAAAGATATACTGTAACAGGGGCACTCCTAGGAAGATGGATTCCAAGGTTGCGACTGCACCGAACAACTTCAAACTTATCGCCAAAAGTTCACATGGATGTAAGAGTAAAGTAAACGGTAAAACTTGATATCGTTAAGCCTGATGCTTCACCCAATTAACATCTCGAGAGGATTGATTGTTGGAGTAGGAGAGTTCCTGCATAGACATTCAGGTAGTTTTATCTTATGCCAGAAACTCCCCTATCAGTTTACTCCAACCATTCGAGCACACCCTTCCCCACTAATGGTGGTCCGACACATCTTCTGGCACTCCCTTTGGGCATGCATGTGTCAACACACTCTAGTCGCCATTCACCTTATGCAGTTATCATTTCTGCAGCGCACTTCTATTTTGCCCACCAGAGTGAAAACTTCTTCGCCCCGGCATCTTGCTGGTGGCTAACAGTCAAGACGCCGCATGAACTGGACTATCTATGACACCCTTCCCATATGCATTGATCTCTACATGAACCCAGAAGCTACCGTGAGCAGTTTATCGATCTACTATTTATGGTTCTTGGGCTTCCGGTGTCTCCCGCAGGAAACAGTAGTCCGGGAGTGATCCAATGGGTGCTACCCATCAGCACTACCTCGGATTTATCTTACCTGTAGTACGAATCCTGCTTTTAGTGTCTCTGCACTTCCCTTTCAGAGCCTGTGGCGTTGGGGACACTTTCAGGCTGGGTAGGTGTAAAACTCTCCCAGTCGCCCCAGCATCATCTGGAACTACCTTCTGGACCTGCACGGTTAACACCTGTTAACTCTGTCAGATTTGGTCCATTATACTCTGAACAACTTGGAGGAGGTACTCCACCTTCCACCCTATGCCTCCTTATATATTCTGCGAACAGCCTATGCTCGACCGGGTGGCAACAACGTATAAGGTGTTGCAAGCAGGTCTCCAACCATCTTTCTTTGCTAGACTGCACACAACTACGCAACCGTTTACCCATAACGTCCGGGCCTCAAGGCGCGGCCGGAGGGGTATGATAGGAATAATGTCTCCAATTTATACCTTGTTCGGAGCTGCATAGCTCGCCCAATAGCATCTCTCGGGACCTCCATTCCTGTATTATGCATGGCTTCAGGTGACCAACATTCTGGTCGATTTTCCTAAACTCCCTGAGGGACTTCGTATTGAAAGGAAGGTTAACTCAGGACCTTGGGCAGGGTAACCCAAGCTCCATGTCAGGGTAACCTGATCCTGAGGGTAGAGTAACCTTGTCCAGTGGACAAGATAACTTTCCCCTGTAACCCTGTCTATCCCATTGCCCAAGACAGACATTTCTGACCTTTCACCAGTTACCCGGCCTAGCTGAGTAGTTGCCCCTTCACAGGTCCCTAAGTACCCTGACACCTCTCCCGGGTGTACCCAGGTACCTAAGTCCCTGGCCAGCTAATTCCATTCATCTCAAAGCCAGGGCCATCGGGTCTTCCAAGATCAAGTAGTTTCTGGCCTGTCAGTTCCTACCAGTTCGCCTCTGGGCTACCTGTATGGGTGTAGGTTCCGGCTGCCATAGCTCATATATGCAGGGTCGTTACATCCAATACACTCTTCCCAGCTTCTCTAAAAACAACCTGGTCCTATGATTAAGATTTAAAAATAAGAGAATCAACATGCACCTGATAGCACAAAAGAGGAGATTAACCTAAAATATCCACCACCATGATACCTTCTACACGAACACATCTTCAATGAGGGGACCGCCAATAGAGCCTATTGCCCACATTCTCGATAAGAAGCTAAAGTATTTTTCTCACTTGTGGAGAGGGGCGATATCTGTGACTATGATCTCCACAAGAGAGATCATCCCACTGCCGCCCATGTCTGAGATCGAGTGGCTGATGAGGATTGTCATAAAATTGTTCACTATGGCTGCAACTATGGCACTAGCAGTGAAGAAGACGAGTGCTACCAGGATTAGGCTCTAGTGGTCTAAGATGCCAGAGAGGGAGGCAAAGTTTGGTTGAAAGACTGCAGAGTTTATTGGGAAGGAAGTACCAGACCAGAAGAATAGGTAGCAGCAGCTAAGGCCTCTAGGGTGTTTATTTTTTAGGACAGGTAGTGGTACCAGGGGTGTGAAAGCGGGATTTGAATATTAATTTTGGATAGACCCGGGAGCTGTTGTTACAGTTTCCCACTAGTCTTATTACGCGGACTGGTAATGACCTTCGCTATCTTCCAAACTACGCTGTGCTGTGTCCTAGAGCTCCTCAAGTCTCTAGGCCCTATCTTAGTATTCTCACGTAAGAATCTGTTTCTCACCAGCACCGAGAGTATTAGTCTTTTTTTGTTAACCCAACCTGTGTAGCAGATAGGTTCTTGACTCTATGGTTGATCTGCCTAGCGGATAGGATTGGAGTGTAAGGTATTTGTATTCTTAAAGAACGTAAAGTAGTAGATCAGAAATAATAGTAGATAGTTGCGTGAAGAGCTAATCCATCTGTGAAAACCCAGCCTTTATATAGGCCACTTCCCGCAACCCTAACCCAGTCCCAATCCTCAAACGAGGTCAGGTGCGAAATCCATCACCTGACTCAAACGAGTCATGTATGCAAACATAAAACATCCCATAACCTCTAAGTAACGTCATGTGCGAAAACATAAATCAGACGCAATATAAATAAAGCCCATAAACAAACCCAATAACCTACTAATGAGGTCATGCGCGAAACATAATCAAGTCTGCCTTGCCAGTAAGCCTTGCCGGCCAGTCTAGACTCTCCCCATGATCCCAACTGTACGTCATGTGCGAAATGCAATCAAACATAAACGAGCCCCATGACCTGCTAACGAGGTCATGTGTGTAAAACCAATTTAAACATAAATGAGCCCTATGACCTGCTGCCGAGGTCATGTGTGTGAAAGAATAACTTGCCTACATGATGTCTAAACAACGTCATGTGTGAAACCTGTTCCTTGCCACCGTCACCTGGCTAGCGCTCCTCTAGCCAGATTGTGACATTAGCTCCCCTCTCTCACTAGCCTGAGTCCCATCAGGCTAGCTCAAGCCTTCATCTCCTGCTGCTTCCAACATCCGGCTGGCCATCTTGCTCATCCACCCCTTTGTTCCTCGCAAGAGCGCTTCGATGCTCTTGATCCTCTTTTCTTTCTTTCTTATCTCCTCATGGAAGGAGCTGACTATTTGTTCCGCCAGTCTGACCCTCACTCTTTCTGCGATTGCCTCCGTTCCAATCGCAGTCATTGCCTTTCCCCCTCTCTCTTCTCCCATCGTAGTTCTCTGATCTTTGCCTCCAGGGTTCCTTCCCAATCCATGCTGTCTGCCGCCATCCTCTGAAGGCCCTCCAGGGAGTCGGCTTTGGTCGTGGTCGGGCTTGGTACTTCGCTCCCACTGTGGCTCTGCGGGAATTGTCGTCAGCTTGTCAGGGTCTTTTGTTTTTTCTGCCCCCCTCTCTCTCATCGCTTCATCCCAGAAGCAGGTTCTGGGTACTCGACTAATGCCACCCGTTCAGGTTCCGGGGAACCGAGCGGACTGGTCTTTGGCAGGGTGCGGTGGCTTTGGTACAGCCAGTAGCTGGAGCCGAACTTGTCACTTTGGTGCACTTGGCACCCATCATCAAAGCATTCTGTGAAGGATGCACAGTTGTGTTCTTTCTGTTGTTCTGTAAGGCATGGGAGTAGCAGGTCCATCACCTGCATCCACTTGTCATTGCTCTATTCTTTCTTAATCATGGTTTCGTACCCCAGGCTTGTTGGGGTAACGTTCATGAAATCGTTGAATTGCTTCTAGTGCATTGTTGAAGTTGGTGGCGGGGTACCACTCTTGATCGTGTTCTGGCGGGTAATCAGTCCACTTGGCACGGTACTGGAGTCTACCGTAGTGCAAGCGGGAGTCGATTATCTCGTCTAGTTCGTATTCGTCTTCTCCATCTATTTCAATAGGCGGAGGTGGAAGTTTCTTCTGTGAGGGAAAAGAGTTTTCTTGGTATGGTTCGAGGAGGCTGGTGTGGAATGTTGGATCGGTCTGTTTCATCAAGGCAGAGAGGGCTAGTTTATATGCTCGCAGTGCGACTGGTTTGATTATTTTGAATAGCCCAAGTTTCTTGTAGTCCAGCTTCTTTGATGGTCTTGCGGTCCAGATATTGTGTGGTATCAACCACACCTTGTTGCCGACCGTAAAGTGCAGGTCTGGTTTCCGGTGTTTATCGGTCTTTTCCTTTTGGCTCATTTGTGCTAAAGTCATTTCGTCTTGTAATATGTCATGTACCCTTATCATATCATGGACTTGTGTTACCTTTTGCGGCACTTGGTATTGCGCCAGATCAAAGGAGGGCTTGTATCCGTAGTTCGCGAAAAAGGCTGTGGTCTTTGTCATCTCTTCTCGCCCGTTATTATATACGAATTCTGCTGTGGATAGGAACTCCGTCCAATCGCCCTGCTGGTAGTTGACGTAGGCTCGCAGATATTATTCTAATATCACGTTCGTTCGTTCGGTCTGGCCATCCTTTTGCGGATGGAAGGCCATGCTTAAGTGTCAGCTGACACTTAATTGTCGTATGATTTCTTTCCAAATGTCCCACGTGAAGAGTGATCCTCTGTCAGAGGTAATATCCTTCGGTAGGCCGTGGAGTCTGAAGACTTGGACTTTAAACAGGTTGAAGAACTGTGGTGCTGTCATATCCATTCTACAAGGTATAAAGTGTGCCATTTTCGCAAGTCGGTCGATAACGACCCATACGGCGTCATAACCGTTCGATTTGAGTAGTCCGTTGATGAAATCTATAGCAATAGATTACCATGGTCTTCCAGGTGTTACGAGGGGTTTGAGTCGTCCGTAGAGTGCATGTTTGACCATTTTCATTCGTTGACATGTGTCGCAGTTCTTCACGTATCTTTTAATATCGTCGCGCATCGATGGCCAGTAGTATGATCGTTGAATTAGTGCTGTTGTTTTTGCCGTTCTGCCAGGTCCCATGGGTTGGTTGTCATGATTTCTTCTTATCGTTTCCGTTCGTAAGGCTTCTTCGTCCAGGAGCCTTATCTTGTCATCATACCACAGGTATCCTTCTTCTTCCCAGTATAGCCTGAGGGCTACAACTTTCATTTGTTTTAGGCCCTTCTTTAAGGCCTTCTTTATCTTGTTGATTTCCTGGTCGCTTGCCATACTTCTTCTTATCCATGCCTCGTATTCTTCATCATTGCTGGTGGCCATAGTTGTTTTGTTCAACGATTCGTATCCACTGTCTTCATCTTCTTCTTGGGCAAAATACCTCTCATTTGGGAGAAGTGTTCATTGTGGTTCCGACTGTGTTTCTTCTTTGTCTGGGAAATCCTCTGTCCATCGAGTCAATGCGTCCGGCTTTCCTCCTTCTTCTCCTGGTCGGTATTCAGTTTGGAAATGGTATTGGCTTAATGTCTCGCTCCATCTGATCTGTCGTCCATTGAGTTCCTTGGTAGTAGTGAATGCTAGTGGGTTCTTGTGGTCCGTGATGATCCGGATCACATGTTGACTTCTTAGTGTGTACTTCCTCCAATCTTTGACTGCTTGAACAATGGCTAACAATTCCTTGTCGTGAATGTCATAGTTTTGCTCTGCCTTTGACATTGTTTTTGATCGAAATACGACTGGTCTCCATAATCCATCCTCTCCCTGCCGGGAGAGGATACCAGAACATACCTAGTTGGATGCATCTGTCTCTATCACGATGGGTAACATGGGGTCGAAGTGTTGTAATATCGGCGTCATAGTAAGTCACTTTCTCATATCCCTGAATGCTTTTTGTTCTTTCTCTCCTCACTCCCATTTGATCCCTATTCTGGTCGTATTGTAGAGGGGTCTAGCTATCCTGCTAAACCCTTCGATGAATCTTCGGTAAAAGTTGCAAAAGCCCACAAAGCTTTGTACTCCTTTCACACCCTTGGGTGCTTTCCTGTCGTCGATAGCCACTGTTTTGACTGGATCGGCGTGTACTCCCTCAGGATTGACGATAAATCCTAGGTATTCGACTTTGTTCATATGGAAGTCGTATTTCGAAGGCTTTAGCTTGACCTTGGCTTCTCTCAATGCCTGCAGGACATTCTGTATGTCTCAGTGGTACTGTTCCATGTTGTCTGAATAGATGAGGATATCATCTAAGTAGATGATACAGCATATGTCTAGGTATTTACTCAACTTGGAGTTGATCCACCGTTGCAACATGGCTGGTGCATTGGATAATCCAAAGGGTATGACTAAATATTCGAATAGTCTGTATCTTGTCCTGAAAGCTATCTTCCACTCATCTCCTTCGGCTATCCTCATATTATGATATGCATCCTTGATATCCAACTTCGTCTAGTGTTTGGCCCATCCTAGCCAGTCCAATGCTTCATTGATCAATGGTACAGGGTATCTATCTTTTTGTGATACCAGATTCAGTTGCCAGAAATCCACACAAAGTCTCAGTTTCCCGTCTTTCTCCTTGACAAATAGGATGGATGCCCCTGCAGAGGAGAATGATGGTCTGATCCATTGCCTGGCCAGGTTCTGTTGGAGGTATTCTCGCAGTGCCTTCAATTCCTCTTCCCCTAACGGGTAGAGTTTCATAAAGGGGGCTGCCTTTCCTTCCTCTAGCTTGATCTGGTGATCTTCACTCTTGTGCGTGGAAAGATCCGTTCTTTCATTTTTTTCGAATATATTGCGATAATCGTAATATTCTTTTGGGACCAGTTGCCTCAGAGTTTTTTTCTTCTTCTTGGCTTCTTCTTTTACCGCTAGTCGTATACTGATCGTTGACGCTTCTGCGATCGTTGGTCCATCTTCTTCTTTGTCCCATTTGAGGATCCCCGTCTGTTCCCCTCTCCGGTAGAGTTGACTGAAGGCCTTTGCTGACTTGAACGATATGCTCAGGGGTTTATCTTCTGTCATTTCGGTGGGGGTGTTATCCTTGGGGGTTCCTCGTCTGGTGCTGCCGAATCCTTCCTCGCCTCTCTTACTCATGTCCCGGTCTCGGACTTCGCGGAGCTCACTGGTATCAATACTTTTGATAATTACCTGAGCTATGCGATCCCCTTGTTGGATCATATAGTCCGTATCTGCCAGGTTTATTAGTAGAACTTGCACCTCACCCCTATAGTCTGCATCAATCACTGCAGTGCCTGTGGTAATCCTATGTCGGGCGGCCATACCACTGCGCAGAGCTATTCTTGCATAGGTGCCGTTCGGCAGTCCCACTGCAATTCCTGTTGGTGTCATCTTTTGTCCTCTTGCAGGGACCATCGTGTCTTCTGTGCTGTACAGGTCGTGACCTGCTGCCTTCTTGGATCCTCATGTTGACTTCCAGGCATTTGGGTGTAATGCTTGTACCCGTGTGCCTTCCTCTTCAGGCATGGTTTCTTCATGTTTGGTGTCTATATGGAGGATTTGTGTTCCCAGGTTTTCTCTTATTGCTTGTTCTTCGGGGATCGTCACAATGGTTGGGGAAGTTTCCAGACACAACTGCGTGCATAGTTCGCTATTGAAGTTGATTCGGCCTTTTCCCCAGTCGATGTTCAGATTGTGTCGTTTTAGCCCGGGTGTCCCTAGTATGGTGCTGTGTTTCTGCAAGTGTGCTACTTGGAATATCATAGCTGCGTGATGTGACCCAATCTCCATTGTGGCCTGCGCCATGAGAGTGATGGGTCCTGCTTTGCTTTTTTCCCTGTTGATTACGTATATGTCTGTTGGTTTCTTTATCTTTTTCAGGGGTAAGCTGTGGGTTTCGTGGAAACCTCTATCAATGAAATCCTCGGTTGCTCCTAAATCAAGCATCGCGTTTGTTTCCGTGTCCTTGTTTTGTTATGCATTGTTTTATCTTAATCATAAGATGTTTATTGTCGTTGTCATAACTGTTTGTGTTGTTGATCGTTGTCTTGTTGCCTTTTCTTGATGGTATGGGTGCCTGGTTTTTCGTTGTTGATATATGTGCGATGCCGGTAGGTTTGCCTCATTCCTCGTCCCCCAGACCACTCCTTGCTGAGGACTTTATTCATTTAAAGTCTCCTGCCCTTCCACCCTCTCGGTTGCATCCATTTCTTGGAGCTTGGTTTCCTTGCATCAGCAATCCTTGATGAAATGCCCCTTCAGTCCACATCGGAGGCCTGCGTTCCCCTTTCTTCTCTTCTGGTACTCCTGGTCAGACAGTCTTTCAAACTGTCAATTTTTCCTTCCTGCCGCATCCAGATCCATGGGGTCCCCGGCCAGTGCCTGTCATGGCGCGTTGTTTGTTCAGTAGGTACCTTGGTTGTTACGCGGCAGGGCTGTATGGGCTATCCCCTTTGTCCTATTCTGGGCATGCCTGACCAGGTTGCTCTTGTCTTCTTTGTCGATAGCCCATACCGCAAAGCCTTCAGCCGTTCAATCAGTCTGGTTCGAGCTTATCCAGGCTTCTTGCAGCCTTTCGTTGGTGCCGCCTAAGAGGTGGTGGTACTCTGTGTCATCGTCATGCTCCACCTGGACCGATATCATACGGAACTTGTGCCAGTAGTCAGAGAAGTTATCCTTTCTTAGTCTCATCTTTTCCAGTTTGAGCCTGGCAGTCTCCTTGGCGTTTCTGTCTCCAAACTGGGTGTGGAGGGTTTCCTGGAACTCCTCCCATGAGGCCCATAGTCGGTCTCGCTTTCCTTCCATGTAGGGCATTGTCCATTGCCCCGCTGCTTCTCTCAAGAGGGACTCTGCGTAGTCCACCTTCATTGTGTCTTTTCCAACTCCGTACCCCTTGACCTTGAAGTACTGTTCCAGCTGACTTAGGAACTGTCTTAGCTTCTCACGGTCTCCCTCATAGGGGTCCAGTTGTTTTGCTTTTGGCCTTGATTCTGGGTGAGCGTTAATGGCTCCCAGGAATCCCATCATTTCGTCCTCCGTCATCATCAGGGCCTGCATTGTAGGCCCTGTCGGGGGTGCCGGTGTTGCTGCTGCCGACATTCTTCTCGGTCGTGGTGTTCCTTCAGGGGAACTACCTGGGGGTGACGTTTGTTCCAGTATAACAGGACTTGCTGCTAATGAGGGTTGGCACGCTGCTTCGCCTAAGGTGTCCTGTACTCATCCTAGGTCAAGGGTGTTGTCCGTGAGATCGATGTCTTCTTCGTTATCTTGAGGAAACTGTGAGTTTCTTGGAGTTGCCGTCTTGCTGTCATTAGGTATCGTAGGAGACGCAACGAAATGTTACGGTTTCCCATTACCCTTGTTACTCGCAAGAGGTAATGACCTTCGCTATCTTCCGCACTGCACTGTGCTGTGTCCCAGAGCTCCTCGAGTCTCTAGGCCCTATCTTAGTATTCTCACATAAGAATGTGTTTCTCACCAGCACCGAGAGTATCAGTCTTATTCTGTTAACCCGACCTGGGTAGCGGATAGGTTCTTGACTCTATGGTTGATCCGCCTAGCGGTTAGGATTGGAGCGTAAGGTATTTGTATTCTTAAAGAACGTAAAGTAGTAGATCAGAAATAATAGTAGATCCTTGCATGAAGAGCTAATCCACCTGTGAAAACCCAGGCTTTATATAGGCCTCTTTCCACAACCCTAACCCAGCCCTGATCCTCAAATGAGGTCAGGTGGAAAATCCATCACCTGAGTCAAATGAGTCATGTGCGCAAATATAAAACATCCTATGACCTCTAAGTGACGTCATGTGTGAAAACATAAATCAAACACAATATAAATAAAGCGCATAAACAAACCACATGACCTACTAACGAGGTCACGCGTGAAACATACACGAGTCTGCCTTGCCAGTAAGCCTTACCAGCCAGTCTAGACTCTCCCCATGACGTCAACCGTACATTATGTGCAAAATGCAATCAAACATAAACGAGCCCCATGACCTGCTAACGAGGTCATGTGCATAAAATCAATTTAAACATAAACGAGCCCCATGACCTACTGACGAGGTCATGTGCATGAAAGAATAACTTAACTGCATGACGTCTAAACGACATCATGTGTAAAACCTGTTCCTTGCCGCCGTCACCCAGCTAGCGCTCCTCTAGCCAGATCGTGACAGCTGTAGATAGTGGTGAAAATATTGGTAACTCTAACACTTGTCCTTAGATATAAGGCTGGCAGTAGGAGTTGAACGCAATATAGTTTAAGACTTTAAGATGGTATTCCCCGCTTGCGCTATCAAACTATATGATACCGTAAAAACTCGAATAGAAGAAACATACAGTAAGGGGTTGAATTAAACTCAACTTCTAAAAAAAGTGACAATGGCGTAAGTCAAAAAGTCATGACTGGTTTAAGACATCTGCTTTGACCTTCAAATTTAACCTCAAGTCACCACTTCAGAGTCAGGATAGTGTAAGTAGATAACTTGAATATGATTAATAAAAATCATAAGAGTTATAAAAAAATAAAAATAAATAAAAATATAAACAAAGAAGATACTGTACTACTTCTACATGGTGATAAAATACAAGCGGTATACTTTTCATATCAACTACTTATCAAATACAATAATACAGCAAATAGCACGACAAAGCCAGTGAAGTAAAGGTAATGCCCGCTCCAAGGTTAATATAGTCCTTCCAGAGCTTGCCCCAAGCCGATTCTACACCCAGCCATGACAAAAGTGATGACCTAAAAGGCAACTAGTTAGCAATAAACCTCGAACAGCTCCCGGCAAGGTACAGAAACCCTGCAAGTCCTATACTATAAACTACAAGCTCCTGGTACTTTCCTGGCTGCAAACCGCTTCTATTCTATGTGGGCCAAGCAAGTTTCGGACACCGACAATGAGGGAAGCGGCTGAATAGTTTAAGATTCTATTCGGCAATCTTGCACGATGACAAAAGGAGGAAAAGGCTGGTCAGTATCTGGTGGTGTCAGCAAATACCCATAAACTAGAAGGTGGGGGAAGAAGAAGGAAATGGGTAGCAATGGAGTGGATATTGTATGAGGAATTCAGCCAACGTCGAGCGGAAGGAAAAGTTGTGCAATGGAGTTGGTTTCGCCAGAATGCGAAACGTTTATTTATTGAAACCTATTCACATTTAATGGCTAGTCAATTTCACTTTTCAAATAGATGGTTTCGGGGTTTCTTATCTTGGTACAAGATTACTCTGCATGCAATCACGAATAAGGCTAGTCAACAGCCTATAGGTTATGTTAAAGCATTAGTAAATTGAATGAGGTTTGATCGAAGAAACTCACAATTACGCCTAGGGAGTACCTCTGTCCCTCCCGATATTCCAGTAGAGGTTGGTCGTTACAGATTAAGTAACATCTGTAACATGGACCAAACTGCACTACCCTTTGAATACCTTAGCGGTTGAACCTATAATCAGCAGGGAGGGAAGACAATTTGTGTCCAGGCAAGTCAGCAATCAGGTTGGGAGAAATGGCCGGCCACGATTCAACTTACCCTTTTTGCTGATGCTATCCCCCATGTCAAACCCCTCATATTTTTCCGCGGACTAGGGGTAGGAGTCACAATTTTACCTGGAAAGCTAAAATATGACCCCCAGGTTGTAGTGAAGTTCAACCCAAAAGCATATGCCAATTTAATGAATATTTTTGAATGGCTTGATAAGCAGGTTATACCGGTGCTTAGTGGTCACCCTACTCTCATGGCCCATGATATGTTTGGTGCCTACAAAACAGATGATGTTTTGGACACTATACGGGCCCATGATATCATATTAAGCGTGATACCTAGGGGCTGTACCAGCATGGTTCAGCCCCTTGATATATCGATCAATCGACCCTTTAAAGACATTTTGAAGATTGGTATCACTAAAACTCTTATTAAAAATTAAAAAGAAAGGGGGTACTTATCGATCTTGGGCTTGTAACTAACTCTCCTTTGATGATAGGAGATTATTGAGGAAAAGGTTGATACAGTAGAAGTTGAGGAGGAGAAGGTGTTAGCAGAAGGGGGTCAGTTGTGGGGAAGCATGGTGTGGAGGAAGAGAGTACTCTGCTCTTGGGTGGTCAGGGAGGCCCGGGGAAGGTTCTCGAAAAACCAATCCCATGTGGTTGAGCAAGCATTTACTGCTGTAGGGCTCTGGCTTTCAATTGACAGAAACCGGGACTACGAAATCTCCATCAAGAGTCTTGAGACTTCCTTGTTTGTAGAGGGGATAAAGGACTGGGCGGATGGGAAGGTAGTGGGTAGAGAGATGGTCGAAGAGAATGGGGATGGGGAGGAGGGACAATGTAACCGGTACGGGTACTAGGTTGTTTTATGTTTTATGTTTTATGTTTGGTTTCACAGTATCGCTTGATACTTGTATTGTTTCGTGTGCTATCGGTTGATACACAAAATGTTTTATGTTTGGTTTCACAGTATCGCTTGATACTTGTATTGTTTCATGTGCTATCAGTTGATACACACATTGTTTTATGTTTGGTTTTACAGTATCGTTTGATACTTGTATTGTTTCATGTGCTATCAGTTGATACACACATTGTTTTATGTTTGGTTTTACAGTATCGATTGATACTTGTATTGTTTCATGTGCTATCGGGTGATACACACATTGTTTTGCAATATCGCTCATGCTGGAGATAAGTGATATACTGTATTTAAAGACCGCTGATTTCCACGATGGAAACAACAGACTTCGACAGATAGTATTCTTAGAATATACTTGGTTGAACGGTTACTTCTTTGATCTCCTATTACACCCCATTCGAAGCCTCCTTTAGCAAGCAGCGCTCACTTCGTGTTGATCACGAAGCCATCTGCTTCTATCGTACGGCTACGTGACTAGGGCCTGGCCCGAACACGTTACATTTTTTTAACCTCAGCAAGTGGTTAAGAAACCTGCAGGGACCTGGGCTAATCAACCTACGAAAAGTCCAACAGCGAAGCTAGTATCGGGGAGCGATAGAACCACGAAGGGTTCGGCTCCGCCCACACGACACCATTGAGTCACTGGAGACTCGAAGTGGGAAGCAGGTCCCACGAGAAGGCCTTACCAAGAAAAGGCAACCCAAGAAACTGAAAGGGCCAAAGAGCGAATTCTCGATTGACGAAGCAGAACGACAACTAGCGTGAGACTTGGCCAAGCAGACCTTTAGCAAATCAACCGACGAATTAGCAAAGGCAGGAACTAGCCTTCCTGGGCTATTTCCCCTCAGCCCCAGCAAAGGAAAGGCACCGGCGCAACCACCAAAGAAAGATAGCATACCTGTCGGGACACCTAAGAAGGAACAAGACAATGAAGAAGCACCTGATCACTCGGTAGTAAGGTAGCCACCAGACGAATCCCCCAGCAACTCTCCAGAAAGCTCGTCAGACAACAGCTCGAGTAACGAAGAGTCCGAACACAATATGTCCGAAGTTGAATCCGGCGGGCAAACAGGACCTAAAATCAAACTTCCGCTGCCACACTCATTCTCGGGCAAAAAGGACGAGTTAAAACCTTAAGTATTTGACCGGTGGGTTATAACAACCTCTCAATACCTGGCCCTACACGGAGTGGACAAAACTAAAGAAGGGAGCAGAGCATACTTTGAAAGCTTCTGTACTAGGAAGGCAGAGGAAGCATACCACTAAGCAATGAACCACTATGAGAGTGGGGAAAAGATCCGAGGAACGACCCTGATAAAATACTTGAGAGAGAGATTCCAATCCTCACGAAACATGGAAGAACTATACAAAAGGTTCAAGGATATCCAGCAAGTATGAAATGGCAAAACAGAAAGAGTAACCTTGGTCGTGACGGATCTCTTAATGTATTATGGACGATTGCCTACTAGGACAGTGTCTCAATATACACTGCGACAAAGATTGAATGAAGCAATGCATCCCAGACTATGACAGGAGGTAGAACCCATGGAAGAGGAGGGTGATACCTTTAATAAGATAGTCAAGTGGGCCAAATGGAAGGACGCTATCCTGTATGAGACAGGAGTTTACCGGACCCACGTACTGCAGCAAAAGAACAGTAAAGGATCATCATCGCGGGATAATACGAAAAAGAATAAACCATACCGCAAGGATTCAAAGGACAAGAAAGACAAGAAACAGAAATGACACGATGGAGGCACATGTTTCGAATGCAGGAAAAAGGGGCACTACGCAAAGGATTGCTATTCCAAAAAAGGAAAAGGAAAGGCCGCTAAGCGAGAGGCTAGCACAAACCACATGGAAGCAACCAAATATGACAAAGTGGAAATTAACTCAGTGGAAATGGAAAGCCTGCGAACGCAACCCATGTTGGCAATCAGGCCCCGTGACGCTCTTGAAGGAATGATTCACATAGAAGGCCACCCAGCAAAGGTACTATTCAACACGGGAACAATTGGCTGCGACATAATTAGCGCCACCTTTATCTCTACCCATGGCATCCCTACGGAGCCTCTACCCTAACCAACAACAGTCAATATGGCTATGAAAGGATCCTGCTCTTCAAGCCATAAGAAATGCGGACTGACCATAGGAATCGGGAAAAAGAAATGGACAAATCAGGAGATGTTGGTAGGGAACTTGGCAAAATACGACGCCCTGATTGGAATGCCATTCCTGAAAAGACATAATGCTCTCATCAGGTGTAGGGATACAGCAGTGGAATTTCCCGATGACAAACTACGTGTGCAATGCAAACCAACAAGCGGGGAATTCCGAGCTGCTG
>PYWC01000063.1:787898-808321 GCA_003182015.1 Tuber magnatum
CTAAAGGAGGCTTCGAACGGGGTGTAATAGGAGATCAAAGAAGTAACCGTTCAACCAAGTATATTTAAGAATACTGTCTGTCGAAGCCTGCTGTTTCCATCACGGGAATCAGCGGTCTTTAAATACAGCATATCGCTAATCTCCAGTATGAGCGATATTGCAAAACATTGTGTGTATCAACCGATAGCACACGAAACGATACTAGTATCAAACGATACTATAAAACCAAATATAAAACAATGTGTGTATCAACCGATGGCACACGAAACACTACAAGTATCAAACGATACTGTAAAACCAAACATAAAACAATGTGTGTATCAACCGATAGCATACGAAACACTACAAGTATCAAACGATACTGTGAAACCAAACATAAAACAATGTGTGCATCAACCGATAGCACACGAAATACTACAAGTATCAGGCGATACTGTGAAACCAAACATAAAATCCTAGTAACCTGTACCGGTTACAGTAGCAGCATACCGGAAAGAACCAATTTGGAAAAAGGTAAATGAGAACATGGACTCCACAGGAGACTTGTCCTCTTACAAGATTGCAAACGGAATGCTATACGCAAAAACCAGATACAGGGAAGACTGCCTGTATGTCCCGAAAGGCCCTGCATACGGAAATACGATGTTAAGAGAATATGTCATTAGCGAAATTCACAACAAAGGCCACTACAGTGTTGAACGAAACTTACAGTATACAACAGAGTACCTATTTTGGCCTGAAATGCAGAAGGACTTTAGAGCGTATGTAAACCAGTGCTACACATGGCAGGTGAATAAGGAGCCTACAAAATTGCCAGAAGGAAAGGCTCAGACAATTGCCCTACCGTAGGAAATCTTCGAATCAATAGCCATTGACTTTGCGGGACCCTTCCACAATTCATGGGGATACGACACGATCCTAGTTGCGATGGATAGGTTTTCAGGATTCACATGGCTTATACCTACAACGAAGCCAGTAACCGCAATAACAACCTGGGAACTTCTACACAACAAAATGTTTACACCCCATGGCTACCCAACATCTCTAGTAAGCGATGTGGACCCAAGGTTTGAGTCACATGTGTGGAGACAACAGTGTCGATCGTTAGGCATTGAGCATATCAAGGCGGCACCAGGCCATCATGAAACGAATGGACAGGTCGAAAGAAAAATTCGAGAGTTGAAAACAGCTCTCGGAAACCTAGTCAATGCCAGACAAAACAATTGGTTTGATGCCATACCAGAGACAACAGCATACCTGAATGCGGGATGGTCAGAAACTCCCGGTATGTCACCCTATAAGGCGATTTTCGGAAAGAACTACCCACTACTGCCTCTAGCAAACTTCAAAAACTCCGCAGTACCAGCTGCCGATGAATTGTTAAACAGGCACCAAGCACTCTGGAACACGGCATTCAATGCGATTAAAATAGCATGATTTAGGAGCACGAGAACGGCAGCAAAACGATGCAGACGCCATACACCGATACGAAAGGGTAATCTGTTACTGGTATATGGAAGTTTATTCGCAACAGAGTCAGGACGCAGCAAGAAATTGCAACCACGCTGGCGTGGACCATTCAAGATAATCGGATACGATGAGCATACACAAAATTACATAGTAGAAATAGATAGCAGAATGTACAGAAACCGAGAAGCGAGATTCCATGCATCCACCGTGAAAAAATACCGCCCTAACGATGATATCTCCTTCCCTGCCAGGAGCCACGCAAAACCACCCCCGATCATACTTAACGAGAAACCGGAATGGGATATGGAAACCATATGAGACCACAGAAGACGATATAACCGTGACCAATTCCTAGTGAAATGGGTGGGGTGTCCGGAAACAGAAAATAGCTGGGAACCCCTTGAAGGATTGGAAAATGCAAGGGAAGCGGTTCAGCAATGGTGGGAAGACAACAAACCAGAGGACGAGTTACCCCCTACGATAAACCATGTGCTGGTGGTGTGGAGCCCAACACTACCAGAAATCCAACACCTGCACCCGGACATGGACCAAGGGATACAGGATGGATTTTGGTCAGCCCACTTCAAGAGCGATTTCGAAAGCAGCGAAGATGAAAATCGGGTAATGGAAAATGAAGCAGCATACCTAGCCCGGCTGACCGAGGCTGAGTACTGGCAATAGCGAAAGGAAAAAGCACACCATCCAACAGCCTTACGATGTCAAACTATGAGCAAGTGCCTTGGAGACTGTGCTATCAGCTAATGGGACTGTTGGTGAACCGTGATATTATCCCTGAACAATACCTTACACACCGACTATTCATACACATCTGCAACAAATGCTTAGAAATAACAACGGAATCGACGGGACGAATGTGGGGACGATCAGTGTCAGATGTTTTCCATTTCGGTAGCGGGTGCTACCTGAGCACAGAAAAATGTGATCGTTGCATGGAAATGGAAGAAACCGAAATTAAGCAGCACCCCCCTTCCCCTGAAGACCTAAGCAAGGCCGACACCTAAGCGAGGACAACACCTAAGCGAGATCACTACCGAAATATAAATACCACCCACCATCCCTCTAAACCGCTGAAGAAAACAGACCAAACTACCAAACCTCCAAACCTTTACCCTTTTACAAACTTACTCTTACGCGAAAGAAACAAAATGTCGAACTACGAAGAAGTCAGCATAAAGGGACGAAACCTCATTTTGGGCTACCTGCTCTACCGAGAGATCATTCCAGAAAGCGCATACTGGAAAATATTCTACATTGATCACTGTGTGGATTGCGGACGAATCGATGTCGAGATGGAGGAATGGGAGGACCGGATAGTACGGAACTTTGTGGACCTGCCACACTACTTGGAGTCAGGTTGCTTTGTGCGTGAAGCGCCATGTGGGGAAAGTTTGGAAAGATGGTTGGAAGGTATGGAATGGATGTTGCAGGACGACATGAGATTGTTGCAGGATAGCGATGACGATGAGGATGGGTCCTAAGCGGACTTTCAGGAGAATAGCGGAACTACCGGCTATTAGGATTTTATTAAGTTGTTTATGTTGGTGAAATTGTTATTTTATTTTGGGAGTGTAACCGGTACAGGTACTAGGTTGTTTTATGTTTTATGTTTGGTTTCACAGTATCGCTTGATACTTGCATTGTTTTGTGTGCTATCGGTTGATACACACATTGTTTTATGTTTGGTTTCACAGTATCGCTTGATACTTGTATTGTTTCGTATGCTATCAGTTGATACACACATTGTTTTATGTTTGGTTTCACAGTATCGCTTGATACTTGTATTGTTTCATGTGCTATCGGTTGATACACACATTGTTTTATGTTTGGTTTTACAGTATCGATTGATACTTGTATTGTTTCGTGTGCTATCGGATGATACACACATTGTTTTGCAATATCGCTCATACTGGAGATAAGCGATATGCTGTATTTAAAGACCGCTGATTTCCACGATGGAAACAGCAGACTTCGACAGATAGTGTTCTTAGAATATACTTGGTTGAACGGTTACTTCTTTGATCTCCTATTACACCCCGTTCGAAGCCTCCTTTAGCAAGCAGCGCTCGCTTCGTGTTGATCACGAAGCCATCTGCTCCTATCGTACCACTATGTGACTAGGACCTGGCCCGAACACGTTACAGACAAGATAGAGCTCTGGAGTTAGAGGTTACATATGATGAGCTTGACAGAGAGTATATAGTTGGTAAAACCGATTGAAAAAAACAAAATTCCTTTTTATTTTTAGATTTTATATGTCTTATGTTTTGTAATTTGTATTGATGCAATCATCCTAGCCTCTTGGCATGACTGACTCTAAAATGACCTCCAAACTTATGTTTCTTCTATTTGAGTTTTTACGGTAATGTAAGAAATAAACCCATCTATATATACCCATAATCTAATCATGTGTACAGCTACCCAATCAAGGAAATATCTATAAGTCATACCTGGTTGCATACATAAGTCACACCAACTCATATATGCTACCATATTGGATAAGGAAATCGTACATTTTAACAGGTAGGAGTTCTAGTTTTGCCTTTCTTCTGTTAATTGTTTCCTTCTTTCTTTCACTATTTGGAGTTATTTGATCTGTTAGGGAGGTTGCAAATACCTGATAGGAGTGAAGTTGTTGGTATCCTACTATGATGCAAGAGGATGGCCATAGATCATGAAAATCTGTTGCATGCTCAACACCAGCCCTAAGCGACCTTTCCCCATTTGCTACCCTAACCCCTGCTAGTGGGATACCCCCTGCTAGCAAAATATTCAAAACTTATGTGCTGTACCTTCGTACAGTATAGTAATATTATTATAATATTATACATCCTCCCCCCCGGTGACTAGGCACATCATCCCGCTACAGAGTATATGTAGGAGAACTCTAACACCTTTTATCTGATGGCTGAGAGAGAGAGAAGATAATCCACCCATCACACCCCAAAGGCAACTCCAACCAAGACGTAAGCGATAAACCAATCGGAGCATTTCCACTTCAGGTACCGACTCCCTCCTCCCCATTCCTCCCTATCTACAAGTGCAGTGTGTAACTGGTAAATAGTGCATCTGCCGGTACTTGTAGTATCTAGCCTTGTGTTCTGCAGCCCAACCAAATTCCCCACACTTCTCCTCCTTTCTCCAGTAATCCCTTCATCCGGGGTGAATTCCCAACGTAGGCGCCGCTCGGTTTAAGTTTGCTTCTCTTTCCCTACGGCTCCCTTTGTCACTTTGTTAAATCTGTATCTCTGCCCCTCCCTGCTAATGCTCGAGCGGGGTGTAGTGTTTTGACCTCTCATGCTCGATGAATCTCAAACGTCAATGATCTGAGCAACTCTTATATACCTTGCACACCTGACCCAAGAGCGACAAACCCAGGTCACTTACCGTGTCTATCGGCGAGCTGGAACGAGCTGCGATCTGCTACTGTACCCGGAGCTTCTCCCCCAGCCTGTATGGAGCTGACCACGGTACCGCAGCTTGACTAGCGTACCGTAATCTAGGGAGGTTCTGCGGATTCCCAAAGGCGCAGCCATCCCCTTCCCTCTTGTCTTTTTCTTTTCTTTTTCTCCTCTCCTATCTGCCTGTACTTTCTACAGCAGGAATAGATAGACGCGGTATTCTGTCTGTCCGTCTGTCGGACCTTTGCAAAACGTAATACCATAGCGGTACTTTGTGGGAGGGTTTGATCACGGGGTCTTTTCTCGATCCGTACCGTGCATATCTAATTTAATAAGCACGATAGAGCGAGCTTTATTTATTTATTTTGGGTATAAGTTACCGTATCCCGGGTATGATAGTTCTCGGCTTAGCCGTAGATTGAGGTTACGATCTGGACCCGGAATCGGTAGACCGCCCGTACCGTAGAGTGAAGTGTAATAATGTACGAGCAGTGCACAGCATAGCAGTGTGGTGGCTGCCCGGGTAGCCGCTTGGCGCTGCGCGTCTGAGAATACCGGTACCGGTTTAAGGGAGAAAATTTTAGGTGGCACCCGCCTGCTGAGGGGGACTAAGTACCGTAATGCGGGGAATTTTGGGAGCACAGCCCGCAATGGCTAATCGGCATCTTGATTTTAGGTAACTTGAGATAACGTTAACAGGATGCTAGGCACACATGTCATGGCGGGTTATAATACTCGTACTTGTAATCGGCTTGGAAAAATGCTATCACTGTGGTTGCCGCCGACATGCGGTGTCGGTAGTTAAAATTTAATTATTGGTGGCAATGGTAGTACGGTACCGCTATTTTTTCTTTTTCCTCCCCTCGTTTCTCCTCATCTCGCACTTCCAAGGACACCGACGAATGCACGACATCGATTAATTTCGTGGCGGTGGTGATGCTGTTGACAGACTGCCGTGGCCCGCGGGTACGGTGGTGGTGGAGGAGGAGGTGGAGGAGGTGGAGGTGGGGGTAAGACGGAATACTCGTGGGGATATCGCGGTGATTAATTCGCTGTATACAGCGTTCCACTGAAGGTCTCTGATGTTGCTTCGGAAGGGTACCGGTACACGACAAATTCACCAACGATAATTTGGCGGAGAACCACGGAGTGCGGAGGTACTTGTAGCCCGACGACAAGCCGAGGTTACCATCATTTTTTCCCCATTATTTTTTCCGCCTATATCATACCTTCTATACGCTTCCACCGATACCGGCCGGGTGATATGCGAGAAGATATCGCTAGCCGGCTGCAAACTGTCGAGATGGGGGATGAGGTGTGAGGAAGCTGGAGGGAAGGGAGAGGGAGCCTGAACCAGGAGTACGGGATTTTGCTTTGTTTTGCTTGATATTGGGTTGCGTCTTGTGTATGAGTTGTGAGCTGTGGTCCCGCAGGTAGGTCATGTATGTGGGCACATATTTAAGCATTTTATGTGTAATTCTGGGAATCCGGTGCAATGTTTGATGGTTCTGTAGCTGCTCATTCGCCATCAACATTGTCACCACCACCACCCCGGATGGTTTCCCTTGGGGGGAAAAAATATTTGACGGTTGGTGGCTCGAATTACGTTCAGAGTCGCTTGATTTCTCCTTGGAGTGGTTGGTTGATTGATTGGTTGCATTCCTGATGTGCCACAGTGCCGCAAGATTTTTGGTTGAGCGTTGCTACCGCGTTCAAATCAGTGGGGAACCTTTTTGTGTGATGCATGATACCCCTCCATCGTCCCAACCCAACCCATCCCATCCCACCACCGCAGCCATCGCCATCACCACCACAACCGCCACCACGACTACCACCACCAAAAACACGCCGGGACGAAGCCTCGCACCGATACCATATCATCCATAGATGTGAAGCGTAGTTTGCAGATAGTACCCCATCCTATCGCCCTTTTACTTGTTTTGTGACACTGCCCACCCGCCAGCCAAACCATCATGGATGGACCGGACCGACCGAAAAGAAGGGGCACCGGACTGAACCTTGGTAACTCTACTTGTATTTTCATTTCGTCTGTTTGTCAGGCCCAAGTCGGGACACATACCAGGCCAGTACCGGTAGGAAAGGGAAAAAAGATTCGTAACGTTTCACTGCCACCGCCGAAGCCAAAGCTAAATCCTCCCCTCCTCCTCCTCCTCCTCCTCCTTCTTCTTCTTCTTCAAGGCCTCAACCCCGTCATCCCAATCTCTCCTTCCCATCTTAGTTCTCCCCACAAACTTCCCCTACACTACACTTGTCTGCATACAATCGTGCTCCCCGGGACAAAAACACATACAAACTCACAATTCTCCCACCGCCTCCCCATCCTCCACCACCTTGACGTTCTCTTCTTCTCTCCTCCCCTCTCGTCCCACTTTCCCCCTCCATTCTTCCCTTCCTCTCGTACCCCCAAAGCAAACCCAAGTTCCTTGCTACTGTAACTCCCCAAAGCCTATTGGAACAGGCGGGATTCCAAAATCATGGATACCAAAGAGTTTAATCAAGTCTTTGAGGATGCTGCCGACTCCTCGACTGTGCGCACCGTGCATCGTCTCCGTGCTAATTCTACTATCATGCAAGTCAACAAGATTTTAGGTTTGTTGTCGTCTTTCTCCTTTCCCACATTCCCCACGCTTTTTACCCGGTGTCCCAGAATTGTTTGTTTGCTAACTTGGGGCTTTGCTTTCGGTTTTATTAGTTGCCAATCGTGGTGAAATTCGTAAGTTTCCCTCTTTGGATGTTTGTTGGGTTTAGCGCTCCATGGTGGGCCATTGATTGATTTTATTTTTATTATAGCGATTCGTGTATGTTTCACAATTCGTCCGGATTGTTTGTGATTTGTTTGCTAACCCGGGCGGTCTGTGTGGAATAGATATTCAGAACTGTGAGTTTGTTTCTTATCTCGGTTGCCGTAGGAAGACATCCTGACGCAATAGGTTACAGGCGCATGAACTCTCTTTGCAAACCGTTGCCATTTACAGTCATGAGGATCGTCTTAGCATGCATCGCCAGAGTATGAGCCCCCCGATAGCGGGGAGACCCGGTTACTGATGAGTTGGGCAACCCTTTAGAGGCCGATGAGGCATACGAGATTGGCGCAAGGGGAGAATTCACGCCCGTTCAGGCCTATCTTCAGATTGATGAGATTGTGAAGATCGCGTTGACGCATGGTGTCGACATGATCCATCCCGGTTATGGGTTCTTGTCTGAGAATGCGGAATTCGCCCGCAAAATTGAAAAATCTGGCATGATTGTGAGCCTGACATTCCTCCACACGCCTCCAAAATGCGGTTGATTCTAACAAATCGTTTGCATTATAGTTTGTTGGACCAACTCCTGAGGTTATCGACGGCTTAGGAGATAAGGTTTCGGCACGTACACTTGCCCAGAAATGGAATGTTCCGGTGGTGCCTGGAACTCCTGGGCCTGTTGATGATCTTGCTGTGGCGGAGGCATTTGTGAAGGAATACGGATATCCCGTCATCATCAAGGCAGCCTTTGGCGGGGGTGGAAGGGGTATGCGAGTAGTGAGGGAGGGCGAAAACCTCCAGGACGCCTTCACGAGAGCAACCTCAGAGTAAGTTTCTTATCGGTAAGGTTTATCCGAAAGGTGGCAAGTAACTGATGATGTAATAGGGCCAAGGCAGCGTTCGGGAACGGAACAGTTTTCATCGAGCGCTTCTTAGACCGCCCTAAACATATCGAGGTTCAGCTACTTGGTGACAAATTCGGAAACGTTGTTCATTTGTACGAGCGTGATTGCAGTGTTCAGAGAAGGCATCAAAAGGTTGTTGAGATTGCCCCTGCCAAGGATCTCCCGCCAGAGGTCCGAACCGCTATCCTTGAAGACGCTGTTAAGCTAGCAAAATCAGTGAACTACCGTGCGTTTCCCCGGTGAATAACTTTTGAGCCCTACCAAATATTAAAATTTTCAGGAAATGCCGGCACTGCTGAGTTCTTGGTCGATCAACAAAACCGGTATTACTTCATTGAGATAAACCCTAGAATGTAAGGCGATCCAGCATGGAGAGGTAGAGTTATTACTGACTAAATGGTGCAGCCAAGTGGAACATACTATCACTGAAGAAATCACTGGTATCGACATCGTTGCCGCACAGATACAGATTGCTGCAGGAGCTTCGCTTGAGCAATTGGGTTTGACTCAGGACCGCATCTCTACCCGTGGTTTTGCTATACAATGCCGTGTCACCACTGAGGACCCATCGCAGGGCTTCCGACCCGATACCGGTAAAATTGAGGTGTACCGTTCTGCGGGTGGTAACGGTGTCCGCCTTGATGGTGGTAACGGTTTTGCGGGGTCAATTATTACCCCTCATTACGATTCCATGTTGGTCAAGTGCACTTGCCATGGATCTTCTTACGAGACTGCTCGTAGAAAGATGCTGCGGGCACTAGTAGAGTTCAGAATCCGTGGTGTCAAAACTAATATCCCATTCCTGGCCTCTCTACTTACCCATGATACCTTCATTGAAGGATATTGTTGGACTACATTCATTGATGACACGTGCGTGGCTATCTTTCTAAGGCTTCAGGGTTCAGATGAGCTGATTGCTAGTTCAGCCCCGAGTTGTTTTCTCTTATGAAATCACAAAACCGTGCCCAGAAGCTGCTGGCATACCTGGCCGATTTAGCTGTTAACGGCAGTAGCATCAAGGGCCAAATCGGGGTTCCCAAATTCACAGGAGACATTGTTTTGCCAAAGCTCTATGATGAGAATGGCAAATTAATTGATGTCACCTATCCTTGCCAGGTTGGCTGGCGTAATGTTCTCGAGAAGGAGGGCTCAGTCGGCTTTGCCAGAGCCATTCGCAAGAACAAGGGTGCGCTCTTTATGGATACTACATGGAGAGACGCACATCAGTCGCTTTTGGCTACTAGAGTCCGTACTTGTGACTTGGTAAACATTGCGAAGCATACAAGTTATGCCTATTCCAACGCTTATAGTTTGGAATGCTGGGGCGGTGCTACCTTTGATGTAGCGATGAGATTCCTTTACGAAGACCCTTGGGATAGATTGGTAATTCCCTGCCCCCCTTTTTTTCGAAGCCCAATCCGGGGCCAACTGCTAACTATCTTTTAGAGGAAATTGAGGAAATTGGTTCCGAACATCCCTTTCCAGATGTTGCTTCGTGGAGCAAACGGAGTGGCTTACTCATCGTAAGTAATGCCAAGAGTGTTTTTTCAAGCAACTTATCTGAAACTTTTAGGCTTCCGGATAATGCGATTGATCACTTTGTCAAACATGCAAAGATTAACGGGGTTGATATATTCCGTGTATTCGATGCTTTGAACGATCTCGATCAATTGGAGGTTGGTGTAAAGGCTGTTCTCAAGGCTGGAGGAGTCTGCGAAGCCACGGTTTGCTATAGTGGGGATATGTTGAATCCCAACAAAAAGAAATACACCCTTGAGTACTATCTCAAGATTGTTGACAAGATTGTGGCTATGGGAACTCACGTCCTTGGTATCAAGGACATGGCCGGTGTTCTCAAGCCCCAGGCCGCAACTCTGCTCATTGGCAGCATTCGCAAGAAGTACCCTGACCTCCCTATTCACGTCCACACGCACGACTCTGCAGGAACCGGTGTAGCTTCGATGGCTGCTTGCGCTATGGCAGGCGCCGATGCAGTTGACACTGCTACCGACAGTTTGTCTGGCATGACGTCACAACCAAGCGTTGGGGCTTTGTTAGCTTCTTTGGACGGTACCGACCAGGATCCCAAACTCAACTCTAGTCACGTCCGTGCAATCGATGGATACTGGGCTCAATTGCGCCTTTTATACTCTTGCTTCGAGGCTGGTCTAACTGGTCCAGATCCTGAAGTCTACCTTCACGAAATCCCTGGTGGACAACTTACGAATCTGATTTTCCAAGCCAGTCAGATGGGTCTCGGAACACAATGGGCGGAAACCAAGAAATCCTACACTTTGGCCAATCAACTCCTTGGGGATATCGTCAAAGTCACACCTACATCTAAGGTTGTCGGAGACCTTGCACAATTTATGGTCTCCAATAAGCTCTCATATGACGATGTAATCGAGAAAGCCGAGACCCTGGATTTCCCCGCTTCTATTCTCGATTTCTTTGAAGGATTAATGGGTCAACCATACGGCGGCTTCCCCGAGCCCCTTCGCACCAAAGTACTTCGTGGGCAGCGTCAAAAGTTGACCGAGCGCCCTGGAAAGTCTCTACCACCGGTGGATTTAGCCAAGATCAGGGCCGCGCTCGAAAGCAAGTATAGCGCTGTCTCGGAATGCGATGTTGCGAGCTACAACATGTACCCCAAGGTTTTCTCTGACTACAAAGACTTTTGCGACAAGTATGGGGATCTCAGCGTTCTTCCTACCAAGTACTTCTTGGTTAGCCCCAAGCTTGGGGAGGAGTTCCATGTCGAGATTGAGAAAGGAAAGCTTCTGATTCTCAAATTGTTGGCCGTTGGTCATATCTCTGAGCAGACCGGTCAAAGGGAAGTCTTCTTTGAGATGAATGGTGAAAGCAGAACGCTCTTAGTTGAAGACAAGCACGCGGGTATAGCCATTTAGTTCTTTATTTCCTGATGAGACATCATAGCTGACTATTTATAGCCGTCGAGAACGTGAGCCGTCCCAAGGCCGACCCCAAGGATCCTAGCCATGTTGGAGCACCCATGGCTGGTGTTGTTGTCGAAATCCGTGTCAAGGAGAACACTGAGGTCAAGAAAGGCGATCCCATCGCCATCATGAGTGCCATGAAAATGGTATGTAACTACCATCCCTATCTATAAAAATTATGATATACTAACCTGGGTTTCAGGAAATGAGCGTCACTGCCCCTCATTCTGGAGTCGTTGTCGGCCTTGAAGTGAAGGAAGGTGATTCCGTTGATGGTTCCGACCTTATTTGTAAAATCCATAAGGCATAGGTGTTTTTTTTTTCTGTTTCCATTGTTATCTACATCTTCGGGTATTTCTTAGGCCAATTGAATAATAAAAAAACTTAAATACCTTTGAGTGCATCCGATTTGAAGTGAAACATATTTGATCCAAAGTAGGAGTCCGGAGGTCTCCTAAATCTTTCCTGAGTCACTATTGATACCGGAGATGAAGTTTGTAAGAGAATCAAGTCACTCGTCCCACGTGACTGGGGGGTTTGCAAGGATTCAAATTGGGGCGGGAGTAAGGTGGGGCAATTTTGAGACATAATCGATTCCCCCACCAACCCCTCCTTGCACCTTTGTAGGTTCACCTATTAGCTCACCCAATTTGTTCTCGCATTATACAAGTAGGGTATGATACCCGCGAAATTACTATGATACAGTATCTGTTTATCGGTACCACCACCACCACCGCCAATACAACTATCATACTTATCGACAAAAATATGAGAAAAGAAAAAATACACACAACCCTCCCCACCTATGTCGCAAACGAAAGTAAGCCTTTCACCTGTTGATAATCTCTATCTCAACAGGAAAAAAATTTCCCTCCCGCTCTCTGAATGGAAACGTAATTGAACACCATCACGTTGATATCATCCCATTTGCATTGGTCCCACGCTCTGTTTTCCGCTTCACAACCAAGCCTCATCTCAGCTAACCCCCCTCCCTCATATCATACCCAGCAAAGCTGCGTAGAAGCAGATAGAGATTTTATCCCTGTTTATTCTTCGATCGGTCCTCCACGGCCTCCAGGTTTTCTCTTTGATTTTCTTTACCCATAAACAAAACCCCTCAGTTTGATAACTCCTTCTTCCTCCCTTTTCCCTCCACCCCCCCTTCTCTCTCTCTCCTCATCCCTCGTCTTCCATCCGATCCAGTCCACCATCTTTTTTATTACAAACCTTTTAAAATGATTACCAAAATTCACGCCCGCTCAGTCTACGACTCTCGCGGTAACCCCACTGTTGAGGTAGATCTCACTACTAGCGATACTGGACTGCATAGGGCTATTGTCCCCTCCGGTGCTTCCACCGGCCAACACGAAGCCATTGAGCTTCGTGACAAAGACAAGACCAAATGGGGAGGGAAGGGTGTCCTCAAGGCCGTCGAGAATGTCAACACCATCATCGCTCCCGCTCTCATCAAGGAAAGGTTCGACGTCAAGGACCAGGCTGCTATCGACAAGTTCCTAAATGATCTTGACGGAACCCCAAACAAGGCCAAGTTGGGGGCCAACGCTATTCTCGGTGTCTCTTTAGCGGTTGCTAAAGCTGGAGCTGCTACAAAGGTACGCATTCTATCATACCACTTTTCATTTTCCTTCCTGTTGTCGAGTTGTACTCGGGCTTTTGTTATCGGGCTCCTTATTCGGTGTTTTTATTTCTCCTTTGGTCATCATGTCATTCAGAGTCCTTATTGTTCACGCACGCCGACTCCCCCATTGTTATGATTTGTTATGGTTATTTGCTGTCGAGGGTCTGCTTCCCCCCATTCCCATCTCTCCCGCGATCCTACCATTCTAGCACTTCCCTCGAGTTCCCGAGCAGTTTCCGGGTCTTTTCGATACTTGAAACTCAAGGATTATTTTGCCAGACGACGCTAAGAGCTAACCGCTGAGTATTACAGAGCGTTCCACTGTATGCCCATGTCGCGGATCTTGCCGGTACTAAAAAGCCATTTGTTCTCCCAGTCCCATTCATGAATGTCATTAACGGAGGTTTGTTACACTTCCCTTCCAGAAAATCCCGCCAAGCCCATGCCCCCTGGAGCGGGTAGAGTCGTACATTCCCTGCCAAAACTGTATGCTAACAATTGGCTCTCGTAGGATCTCATGCCGGAGGTGGGTTATTGGATTACACCTTTGTATACTTTCCCCTTTCCCGTAACTTACCGACAAGTGTGATATCCAGGCCGTCTCGCCTTCCAAGAGTTCATGATTGTCCCCTGTGAGGCCCCGAGCTTTACCGAGGCTATGAGGCAGGGAGCTGAGGTTTACCAGATCCTCAAGACCCTTACCAAGAAGAAGTATGGCCAGTCTGCTGGTAACGTTGGTGACGAGGGTGGTGTTGCACCCGATATTCAGACCGCTGAGGAGGCTCTCGACCTCATCACCGATGCTATTGATAAGGCTGGATACACTGGTCAGATAAAGATCGCTATGGATGTTGCGTCTTCTGAGTTCTACAAGGAGGACGCTAAAAAGTACGATCTTGACTTTAAGGTTTGTTGGGACTTGTCCGAATTGAGAGCCTATCGGGGTGCTAATATTGGAACCAACAGAATCCTAACTCCGATAGCAGTAAGTGGTTAACCTATCAGGAATTGGCCGATCTCTACAAGAGTCTCGCCCAGAGATACCCCATTGTCAGCATTGAGGATCCCTTCGCCGAGGATGACTGGGAGGCCTGGACCCACTTTTACAAGACCAGCGACTTCCAGATTGTTGGTGACGATTTGACTGTTACCAATCCCATCCGTATCAAGCGGGCCATTGACGAGAAGAGCTGTAACGCTCTCCTTCTCAAGGTCAACCAGATCGGCACTCTCACTGAATCCATCCAGGCCGCCAAGGACTCGTAAATTTATCCCCTCTTTTTTTTTTTTTGCTCCGTGAGGGCTAATAGATAATAGATACGCCGCCGGCTGGGGTGTCATGGTCTCCCACCGTTCTGGCGAGACTGAAGATGTCACAATTGCGGACATTGTTGTCGGTCTCCGTGCTGGCCAGATCAAGACTGGTGCCCCTGCAAGAAGTGAACGTCTTGCCAAGCTCAACCAGATTCTCCGTATCGAGGAGGAGTTGGGTGAACAGGCCATCTATGCTGGGAACAAGTTCAGAACCGGTAAGACCTTTCCCTGAATCCCACCTTTGCAAGTATAGAAGACTCATTCGAAATTTTGCCTCAGCTGTCAACCTTTGAATTTTTATTTAGTTTATCCTATCTCGAGAGCTTTGAGGACATTTTGAAACAAAAAAAATGTACCTCCTGAAACCTAATTAAAGCAATGCATAGCTATCGCCAGCTCCATTTTTTCCGGGTGATTGTGAAATTCAGTGATTATCACAAATAATCTTGATACCTGCCCGTAGCCTTTGGGAGCAAGGTGGAGAGCGTATGATCATGGCGTGTCACTCGGTTAAACATCCCGACCACAAGTATAGTTTATGGCATCCAATGATCCACCACCCATAATATACAAAAACTAGGATGTAGACGTTCGTATTGGGTTTGACAATACCGGCACACCCGTTACCGCCCAGCAGGCTCCAGGCTTGGTAAAGAAATTCCGTATAACCTAGAAGGGATATTCATATCCATATCACTCAAGTGCCTGTTATCCCGCATGAGCAAACATAACAAGCACAGCACTCGAGCAAACTCCGCTGCCAACCCACTAAGCTCACCGCAGTGGCCTAGCAGGTACCCATCGAGTTTAGAAAGGAGCACCCTATCTATTATTATCTAATAAAAGAAAAATCCGCAATTCGATTCCCCCAATCAATCTTCCTCACCTAATCCTAGGCTCTACAGTGGCCCGAGGCACCGCACCACCCAACCCAAATAAGCACGCTGCTTCCCAGAGCAGGAACTAGAAAGCCCAAGTGAACCAAGAAATCAAAAGAAAACGCAGCCAGAAGTGGCAGTAACTAAGTCACGATACCCCCGCCAGTCCACGCACCTGACGTATTCTTAGTCACGATTTATACTCCCCCCTCACCCCCCGAGAACAGATCTCGCAGTCCCGGCTCGGCCACTACTTGTATGCCGATATACGATAGAGCGCGGTATGATAGCATGCTCGGATCGGAACGACAGTGCCCGGCGTGGTGAGCTATCGCACTTCCAGTCCCATCAAGCACCCCCTACAATAAAAAGCACCAAACCATTCCAATGTATGATACAGTACACCACCACAGCACAGTAACCCACTCCAGACAGAGCACGATGAAATAGCGAGGAATAATCGCAACGAGTATGATAAAAGTAAAATCCTCACATTCGTCCCGGTAAAAAAAAAAAAATTCTCACGATTGTACAAAATGGTTATCTCAGTTATGATATGATACCCCACACAATAAAATGTAACCCTTACCACGACGACGACTCCTTCCAGGAACCGGGAAATACGGTATGGTACATGCCTTGTAACCGTATGCGCATAAAACTCTCAATCAATCGATCGATACTATTGGAACTTGCCATGAGGGGGTTATATATAAGTCATTGCGGCAATCGGTACAAATCTCACTCCTTATGACTACTCGGCGGGTGATTTCGCCCCACACCCCTCTTCTTCTTTTCGTAGGAGGAATACTCACACCACTAACAGCTATTACCGTACGCATATGGTACCAGAATGGAGATTCATCGTTCTGTTTTGTGCCCGCACTCCTGCAGTGGGTGCGAGCTGCGATGGAGGCAGCGTTGGCAGGTGTCATCTACGGTATTAGTCAAATTCATAGCTCTACTTTCCGCGTGTATTCAGCGGGGGAGGGAACTATGGAAAGGTGGGGTTGGTTTTAAGGGTGTGATGGGTTCCTGTTTGCTTGTTTGCTTGCACGATCGGTTGTGGTTTGTTGTCTCGTGGTATGATACTCGTATAGTATACTCAAGTTGATAATATGATGCTCTGTGTGTGGGGCGGCGGGGAGTTCACAAATATTCACTCGTGGTTGGGAAAAAAAAAAAAAAAGTTGGAAACTATATATCACGTACATCGTACACCCATGCGCATGTGAATGTGCGGAAAGTGATATTGGCAAACACTCTAGCCAGTTCCATCTATCCTGCCAGATCCATCCCATCCCTCCCAAACAACCGGTTATCCATACAATCCCAGTTGAGAAATTCTCACCATCATACCGCAGACAAAAAGACCCCCTTTCCATGTATGACAATCATAGGTAGGTATCATGAAAATAAAATTACGTAGAAAAAGTAAAATATATAAAAAATAAAAATAAATCGCCACACAACTTACACCATCACTACCACTATCCCCCAGAATTCGGTAGAAAGTTCACCCAACAACACTCTTAAGACTGAGTCCCTCCAAGAACCCCGCGAGATCCTCTTTCCTGACCTCTACGACCGTAGCCTCGAACGAGTCGATTCGGATGCGTGCGTTGGTGCTGTGGGCTACTTCCTGGAATGCCATCCCGAATTTATTCCGTCCGGAGCGGCGTTCCAGCTCTGCGTCTTCGTCATCTTCATCGTCTGAAGAGTCCTCGTCTTTCTCCTCCTCCTCTTCCTCCCTTTCTTCTCCTTCCGCTTCCTCACCGCCTCCTCCAACCACCTTTTCCTTATCCTTCCCCTTCCCCTTTTTTTCCTTCTCAGCCTTCCCTCTAGCCCCACCAACCCTAGTTCCCAATGCAGTGCCCACAACCACATACACACCCCGCCGCTCGTTAAGACTCGCAACGACGAGAGGTAAATGCCGCTTCTTCCTGTGCTCCTTTTCCTGCTCTAGAATGGCTTCGCCAAGCCATAAGGCCAACTTTGATAATGCACTGGGGTGCGTGAAGGTTGAGACATCGGGGCCCTCTTTAACTACTGCAAGTCGGAAGGCGCGGAGCCGACGAATTTGGCGCTTTTCAATTAATGCGGTGCCGGTTCGTAGGATTGCACGGGTCAAGTCCATCGCGGTTGGGAGGGCGGATTTTAGAGCTTCAATGCTAGTTAATGTTAGCCAAGGTGAAAGCAAGGGAGGAAGGGAGTGGTTACTCTTCGAGTGCATCGTAAGCAGACCAGAAATTAGCTATCCAATTTTCGGACTCTCTTGCTTCTTCCTTGCGAGTTTCGTCGGCTGGGTCAGGGTCTACCGGTGCTTCTGGGGCTTTGCCAGCAGATGATGCTATCGGTGTGGTTGTTGAATCGCTGGTGCTATTACTACCTTTTCGTCCCATTTCTAAAAGTCCGCCTATGACATATGCTACATCCGCAGCGCTAAGGCATCCTCTAAACCCCCAGCACCTGACAAACCCCTCTCGTACGACACCTTCAAGGCCGTACAGTGGAGCATACTTCTCTAGCCTCTCACGGAGACTCCGCTTCAAGTCCATATCCATGTGCGTGTAGCTTTGCTTGCACTGACTAAGACTAAACCCCATCTTTGCTAACAGTTTGTGCAACCGTTTCCGCCCAGACTCTGACCAGATATGTAACTTTGTCCCCAAGAATGAAGAATGCAACATGGAGTCGTACAAGGACCAATGACGGATGAGCATGAACCTATATTCCGGTGATAATCTGATGGCAGTATCAGACGGTGACCGAGCTGTAGTCTGTAAACTGTTACTACTGCTGCTCGAGGCATTGGAGGAGGAGCCTGGATGTGGGGCCTCCGGAGAATTCAATCTGCGGACCTCGTCTCGGAGGACTCCACGGATTTGGTCTTCCCGAGTGGTGCCTACCCAGCCGAGGCCTCCTGCTTTCCTTGGTGGACCGGAGGCTATCCCCCGGCCAATGATCTCCCCGGAGGAGATGCCCACGATGGCCAGCCAGAGGAGGTCATTATCCTCACGGCCAAGGTCGGAGGCTAGGGAGTAAAGGAGACCGGATATCGGCTCGCCATACCAGGTTCCCTGCATGTAGTAACTTGTAACAGTAGACTCGTGCTTCGCCCGTAGACGACGGAGTTTTCTCCGAAGAAGTTTTGCGGATGGTGGAGGGCGCTCGGGTGGTGGGAGGGGTAATTTTTGTGAGGGTGAAGAAGGCGGAGAATGTGAGTGTGCAGGTGGGGGCGAAGAGGCGAGTGCTTTGGAGGAAGGGTACGAAAGGAGTGTGTGTCTATGAATCAGTGGTGAAGATTCCCGAGAAGACTATGTGTGAAGTGTAAGCACCCCCAAGTTAAAAGTCAATCAAGTAATAGAAGACAAACCAGGTTGCTCTCAGTCCTCCTCCGCCGCCGAACTCTTGGTATCTCTCCATCCAATTCTCTCTCATGGTCACTATTGTCACCGGGTTGTTCAGAACTCTTTCTCTTCCTCCCACTGGCAACTCCCGCTGCAGACCCGACACTCGGCTGGACCTGCACCCCACCATCCTCGTCCTCATCCTCACTCCCTGCCTCACTCTCAATCTCAATCTCCTTCTCCTCCTTCTCCTCCTCCTCCTCCTCCTCCTCCTCCTCCTCCTTCCCCTCTTCCTCATCGTCATTGTCGCTGTCGCTGTCATCACTATCCTCGTCAATCTCTGGCATATTTACCAGTGCCCGGAACGCCACGCCCTCCCCTTCCAACTCCTCTTCAATATCCCCATCGTCAAAGCACTTTACCCCGCCAACCCCCTCACCAATACCATATCTCCCACCCTTAACCTTCCCATTTGCTCCTTCCCCTCCTACCACCGCCTTCCCTCCCTCATCACCAAAAACATTATACAAATTCCAGGGCCTCCTCACGTCCACCAACCAACATTCCACCCTTCCCCTCCTCCCTTCCTCTTCCTCTTCCGCTCCCCCACCGCCCAAGTCCAAAAAGGCAGCAATGTCAACTAACCCTCCCAACCCCAAGCAAATTACGAACCGCAGCTCTTCGTTCCCCTTGATAAGTGTCTTGTTAATGTTCTCGAGCTCTCGATACCCGGCGACCGGGTGTATCTTGTGAGGCACGTAGTCTTGCTTGAGGAGATGCGTTAGGATCCGAGCGGCGCAGAGGGAATCAGTGTCCAGGGCACAGAGGAGGAGAATTGACGGGTTCGTGGAGTGCGCGTGGGCTTTCAGATGGGCATAGGCGGAGGAGAGGAGGGGCCTCGGGATGTACATTCCGTGTATGGAGTAGCTTTTGAGGTGAGTGGGTGAGCGAATAGGCGAGCAGTTGCAGACAGGTGAAACGCGTTACTGTTCACACAGCTTTGGTAATATCTCCAAAGAGTGTAGAGCGTCCGTTCCCTAGTTAAAAAGTGTTTATCCCTTAACGTACTCGCTCAATCAAACAAGACAAGACATACATGGAGAAGGAACAATTCTCAAAGGAAGGAAAGCCGTATTAAAGGATAAAAAGATTGGACCAATGAGCAAAGGAAAGTATAATATGACTTGGAAGAAGAAGAAGAAGAAGAAGAAGAAGAAGAAGTTATTCGTGAATGTTTGAAAGAGAGCGTAAGAAAGAAGCAATATCCAATTTAGTCGGTTAACAACACTGTTATTAGTTCCAGTGGTGAGCGGTAGTGGTGTTGAAGTTCAATCAACACGTTAGTCTACCCACAACGAAGAAAAGCATAGGAGAACGCGTTTTTTCTTTTCTTTTCACCGTAAACCCACGCACGCGACCACGCGACAAGAAATTCTTCTCAACACACCCATACAGTACCGGTACTACAGTTGTCAAAAACCCATTAACGGGCACCATAAACAAAAAAAAAACATCATACCGATATCACCCATACATACATACATACATACATACATACAATACAATACAATACAATACAATACAATACAGTACGAGTAAAAACCTACAAATACCCACAAACCCCCAAAACCCTAACCTCAACCCTTCCCACCCCCACCCCATCGCGGTTGGGAGGGCGGATTTTAGAGCTTCAATGCTAGTTAATGTTAGCCAAGGTGAAAGCAAG
>PYWC01000063.1:812126-856835 GCA_003182015.1 Tuber magnatum
GGGGGGGGGGGGTGCGCGATACCACAGTGGAGAAACGAGTGATTCCGTTATTATTCCTTCATTCATCTTCAGATTGGCGTCCCGTTCTCGCCAAGGGTTCCAAGTTCCCCGGTTAGTCCAAAGAAGTTAAACCTGTTATGCATCTGGCATTAGCGTCCCTTGCCCAAGGACAGAAGGAGCCGGGTGATAGTCATACCAATCCTCGACATTTAGCGTCGTCGGAACTATCTTGTCAGTACTGCTATTACTCCAGGTGTCTTCAGGGCTGCTCCCAGAGCCCATAGCTCCATTCGGGTCAATCTCGAATGGGCTCTGCCAGGAGTGCTGTTGTGGCATGCCTGTGTTCTGCATGCCGCTCATGGGAACCGGCGACGTGTTTTGCATCTGACCTTGCAGGTGCTGGTTCATCGAATGTTGCGATAACGGCATGGATGGGCTCGCTAGTTGCGGGTCCAGCGCCGAACTGCTATTGTGATTCGGTGGCGATAAGTAAGAGATTCCAGAATCGTCTGGAAAGAGCTGGCCAGGCTGGAAATTCTCCCATAGACTTTGGGAGATTGGCGGGGAAGATCGTGTGACCAAGTAAAGGTCTGGGGGTGTGGCGGGAGCGGACATGTTCGGTTGTTGGAACGGAGTAGGGGGGCGAGTTCCTCCCTGGCTCTGTCCACCCATGAATATATCTGCTCCTTGTCTGAGATGTGGTGTTGTGTTATCCAGGGACGACATGCCAGCTGCGCTGTTCTGGATGCCTCCCGGAGCGGGAGCTGGTGTCTGAGGCCTAGATCTTTCGTACGACATATTGGGCACCGGTCTTCTGGGATGGCCGCCTATATCCATCTCATCAAATTTCCTCTTGATGGGTTCAGTGGTACTGCGAGTTTCCGCAGAGGTCGAGCTATCCCCACTGGACCGATTCTGCTGATGCTTTCGGGGGTGATGACGGCGTCCGGCAGATTTTTGGAGCCGCTCCTCCAGGGCTTTATTCCCCAGAATAGACTCGAAGAGTGTGTATACCATCTTCGCCACAATCCATACTTTCGAAATATCCTTCAGAGCATTCATGCACTTTCTCATGCGTTCCTTAGAGTCGGTAACCACCGCCGGGTTTGTCGAACGATTCTGGTACACATGCATGATCGAAGCCGAGAAGAGGCTGTACACAATGAACGCGGGGCAGTATCTGAGCTGATCATGCTCGGCTAAATTATCAATAATGGAAGTAATAGCCGCTGCAGCCCTGAAAGCGATATTCAGCGAAGGGTAGGAGGTGTCCTCCATCCCACTGGGAGAGGTGCTCACGGGCGGCATATGGGCCCGGTGGAGCAAGCACAGAGTTGTGCTACATTAACATTTCAGTATACCGTCTTAAATAAACCACACAAAAAGAGAAAAAAGAACCATCAACTTACTAATAGGTAGAATGAAGCAAAGCCGCCCAGAAGTTTTGTCTCGACTTATCTTCAATGTGATAGCGCATTTCTGGCGGCACATGCAACATCCAATCGGCAAGCGCAAGATCGCTGTGAACTAGATCAATCGCGTTCTGCCTTCTCCTTGCTTTGGACGCCACCGAGTACTGCTGGGATAGTACCAAGCCCATAATTTCACAAAGTTTGACGTGGTGAAGGAAGAATTGGATATGGAGAGGATTTGGCGGATATTCCGCTGGGAATCCAGGTTCGTCCTCCAAGAAATCCTCCTCTTGGACCATCTCGACATCTGAATCATCAGTGTTAATGTGCACTGGTCTTCCAAGCGCAACAGCCACCATTCGATCCCTGGTGAAGAGTGTCCACCATATCCGCTTCCATAGCCTTTTGTCCGCTTTGCTTAATTGGGAGTGTTCAACGCTACCCCGAATTAGTTAAAGTTTGACCCTCAAGATATCACTCGCATGCAAACCTCCTATGCATACCGGAACCCTGAGCTACAATGGTAGCTACCCGACTCCAGTAAAATACATTCTTAGTCACATCTGAGACTGAAGATTAGCACGTGCCACCATAAACATCAGATGCTAGACAAACCTTCAGGGCCCTCCCAATACCACCCCATCAATACCAACGACTGCACAATAGTAACGCGGTCATCCTCGTAGTTTGCATCATACAACGCCTTAGCTCTCTTGTAAAAGGTCATAGCCGCCGGGGTGGTAGACCCAGAAGCATCCATCAGTTGCGGATTCGTGCACACTCTTGATCCGGCGAGCAATATACTCTGTAATAACAAGAGTGATGGTGGATTCTTAGGATCACGATATCGCCGCATGAATCTACTCCTGTTGACGACGGGCACAATCGGGGCAATCCATTTAAAGTACGCTTCGACCAATTCGTCGCAGAGAGCTCTTGGAGGTAACAGGAAAGCGCCCCTTTGGTGAAGAATTTCAATCTCAATAGTGTCCAGCTCCGTTAACCTTGCCCTCGACCCTCGAACATTCTCCGGTAGCGGGTAATGCACAACCTCCGGCGTGCCATGTTTCTCGTGAACCAGTAAGCTGAGATTTGATGATTCACCTAAGCCCCGCTTAGTTTTTGTATACACCAACAGCTCCTGCGCCACGCCCTACCTAAATAAGCAACCCTTCCAGCCTCTTTGATAGGTGCCCTGGCAAACTTAGGCTTCATAAATTGGGTGAGAGTCCTATTATCGGCGGCGACCTGTGCCGATTTAGCTTCCGGGAAGCCCGCTTTTGGGGTCCCGTCCTGGTGCGGTAAAACTGTAGTTTGCGGAGTTTTGTTGAAGTTCATTTGGATATTATCGACAGGCGACGGCGATGGGCCTTGTACTGAGCCTTGTCGCTCCGAAGACCTACTTCCCCCGCCCCCGCCCCGTGACCATCGTCAGAATCGCCCCCATCTCCAATTCCAAGGATCAACCGGGTAAGGATTAAAAGCATACCCATCATCACCATCTTTTGACTTTGCAGCTCCGGCAACCTTCTTCCTCTTCGGCGTGGGAATCTTGCACTCGATGGAAAAGGCGACGCAGTTCGTGCACGGGACACCTAGGCTGGCGGCATCGCATCTAACCTGTGCCACCCATCAGCTCTCCACAAAAACCCCTACGCAAAAAAAAAACAAAGGCAAAACCAGGAAACGGATCGCACCTTTCTCGCATGGCATGTCTGTGTTCAATCGGAGCCAAGTCAGCCTGTATTCGAAATAACGCAACAACCTCCCCCGTAGCAGCGGCTTTTTCTCTCTCTCGATAATCCGAAAACGACGAAAAATGCCCCACAGATATCTCCATTCTTTCTTTTAGACACTCACTTCACAAGCTCTGGCCGCACGTTGCCTATTGTAAGAACCAAAACGCCGAGAACCAAGGCCATTCCAACCCGTCAGTAAATCGACAATAAAGCTCCCAGTCATCAACTCCCCCTCGTCACCCTACGTCTCTTCTCACCCAAGGCTATGCCCCCCAAGGGTCTTATTTTTCCCCCGCAATAATAATAATACTTCCAGACAAATTGAAACTTTTTCCTTTTGCAAACCTAGAGGTTCTCCACCCCTTCGGAAACCCTTCTGGTATAGCCCTTTTTTTTTTTTGCCTTCTTGGGGGAAATAGAGACGACGAGAAGAGACTTTGTGGAGCACGACATGGATCCTTTCTTCTTCTTTTTTCTCCTTCCAAAAGAGAGCAGTAGGGGAAAGGAAAGATCGGGAGTTCAGAAAAGCAGGAGGGGATTTCTAAGAAGCGTACCTCCGAAAGCTTGGATGTGAAGTATTCTGACTATTGGGTACACCCGATTGCGACGAGGCCGACGGCGACGCACCACTACCCGTACTCTCAGCCCTCGAGTTTTCCGTCATCGCTTGAGGAGGTATTTCTCGGAATCTGGAATTATATATTTCCGCAACGAGAGCTTTGATAGTTATCGTATCGGTATTGTGAAAAGAGTTAAAAATAATAATAAAAAGAGAAGAAGGAAGCTATTGATCCCTTGTTTCAGTTGAAAACGAATGATGGCGGGGCGGTTTCCGCTGCTGTGGTGACGACGGCGATGAAGGATGGGCGATGGTTTGGTTGGTAGGTTACGGCAAGATGGGTAGGCGGGTATTGTAGAGGGTACCGGTATTGCTTATGGCACGAATATGGTGGGATGGGTTAAAAAAGAATGGTGCGCCAGGAACACATGAAAAAGTAAGGTAAGGTTGACGGGAGATTATGGAGCACGCAAGGCAGATGGAAGACAGGAGGAAAAAAGAACGTGGACTAGCGGCACTCAAGCGGGTATTGGTACGGTGCTGTACTCGTACAGTATTGGTACCGGTATTTGGGAGGGCTATGGTACTGTATTTCGGGGAGTGAGGGAGAGGGGGGTGGAGGGGTGTACTTGGTTGGTCCGTTTGATGCGGAGTGATGGGGGTGGTGGGGGAAGGAGGAGTGAGAGTGGATGATTTTTCCTGCTTTCTTCTGTTTCTGATGCTGCTGCCTCTTCTCGTTTCCCCTCCTCTTCTCTCTCCCTCTTTCTTTCTCTTCCCTACTGGTATGGTACCGTATTCCCCCACCCCTTTTGTCACGTTCCCCTGCCTTCCCTTCCTCTTCCTCTCCCCCTTCTCTTTCTTCGTTAAGTTAGCCCGACGCCGCCTCTAAACTGGTAACCCTTTGCATGCAAAAACAACCAGCTCGACAATGCTAATGCCCGGATCCAGACACCAGTCGGTTTCCGCATAAAGTACGGTAATGAAGAGCGAAGCGAGACTTTTTGTGCTTGCAGCCCAAATTTGAGTCGATTGTGTGAGGGGAAAAAAAAAAGAATGTGTTATGAACGAGACGAACATGTGGAGGACCCTTTCCTTCTCTTTCCGCTCCGGCCTGCGTTGGGAACAATAAGCTCAGGGAACTTCAGTTCCTCCGATCCACCAATCCACTGAGAAAAAGCAGAGCCCACTGTTGGACCAACAAGCACCATCTCAATACAGGTACAGTACTACTACCACCGGTAGAGCCAAGAGGTTTAGGCACTCATTACCAGTAGATAACGGGGTTGCACCGCACCACACCGTGCTGGTATTGTGTCAAGTTAAAGAAGAGGGAGCAAAAACTTCTATCGCGGGACCGTGCAGGAGGCTAGGCAAGTAAATGAGTCAATAAAGAATGTTATGAGCTGCCATAGCATATTTGGAGAGCCGATATAAATAGCTCTGGGGAGGAGGAAGTTTAATAAAAGCGCAACAGATGGAACGGTGGCGGAGCGGGAACTTGAAGAAGGAAGGAAGGAAGGAAGGAAGGAAGGAAGGAAGGAAGGAAGGGAGGGAGGGAGGGGCGATGTGGTGAATCGTAGCACAAGCACGATACTGGTAGGGACGGGAGGAACAGAGTTCATTAATGGGGATGATGGACAAGGGATCGTCATGTCGGATCCTATACTTCTCCAGACAACTTACTATCGGTATTTACTGTAATAGAACAGTCCTAGGGGCAGAACTCGCTACCGTATGGTACGGTGGCACCTACGGTATGATACGGACAAGTGAAAACAACAAGCTGGTGATATCCTATGAGTCCATCTACAAGTTCCAATGCTCCCATCCCATCCATCCCATCCCATGCCGGCGGTAGGGGAGGAGGGAGAACGCAACACGACAGAGCAACCGCTGCAGTGCCCGACCGGAAACCACCCACCATATCGTGATACATCGGCAACATATCCATAAACCGCAGGAGCCATAGCGCCGATGCAATACCGTAGAGCCCAAGCACCATCAGGCAGGTCCAGGACGGGTACCACACAGTTCGCGGGGACATGGACTACTCGTACACCCAAGCGTCAGGTTCAGTCCCGCTTCACTGACCCCCTGGATACTCATACGGGTACAGGGGACGGGGAGAGCGGGGAACCTTCATAGCAAAGTATCGTGCCCTCCTTCCCCCTCGGGCCATCGGAGGGGAGAAAAAAGAAAGGAAACAACACGAAACCCCACACCCCGCACGTCTGCCGTTTCAAAAATACCCGAAGCAGATCACAGTCCTGAACACAAACGCGGTAATTACAGAAACTCGATCATACAATACCGGTAACTTACCGGTACCGGTGCTGGTACATACTGTACCAGTCCTTGCTGCGATAATAATATGATACAGCCCCACAAAACGGTACCGGTATGCCCCCGCGACAGGGTTTCGCAATTCAAGACAGCACGGGACAGTACGGTAGCGATGGCGGCGGTAGTTGGTTGACACCGAGGGGGGCTTTTGACATGTGAACCGAATGGTACTCTATTACTCCTATCATAGGGCGATGTGTGATCCCCGCCACAGCGTGGCTTGCGCGCAAATATTGAATCCACCATATCGTGGTTCTAAACCTTAAATAGTCTAGTCGACCACCCTCAAAAGATCGAAGGAAAGATCCTGGAACCGAAGTGGGGGCTGCAAGACTTCCGGCACCATAAGTTGGAAGGGGAATCAGAGGGGTTTGTTCTCTCCCTTGAGGACACTGTATCTCGAGTATCATACTCGAGTACGATACGTGCCCTCTCTGCATATGATATGATGGGGGAATACAAGTAGTCTACCGGTACGCCACCATACCCTAGGACATCTGGCATTCAAGACCGTCACAATGCCCAAGCATCACACCCATCGCGGATCGCGACTCCCCAGCTATGATACACTGCCGGCGCCGGTACGCTGCCACCTGACCATCCAAACGACAGAAAAGCATGTGAAAGGGACCCGACCGTTCGTTCCCAACGACACAAAGACACAAGGTCAAGGGGCAAAACAGAATCCCATGACACACAGGTCAATTCGTAGATTGCCGGACGAAAGGATATTGAGCCTCTTTCCGACTCTCTCGTAGAGGAGGAAAGTAATCAGGAGAGCACAGAAATTAACTGGGGGGAGAACAAAACAAATCTTACAATCTCGGGGTACTATAGTATTATTATCTGTGATATCTCATGTATGGGCAGTACTGCGCCGGTAAAGCAAAGCACGGCACTGCGCTCGCAGGATCTTCACGACGCCTGATCAGCGAGCACGAGACCATGGCTCAGGTACAATACGCTACGGTATGATACTCGTGCACTGCCCTCGCCCCTGCTTTTGCGGCGGCGGCGGCAGCGGCGACGCTTTCCCCTTTCCTCTGGGACATTTACTTTTAGCATGTGAAAGTGTGAGCGCTGTACGAGTACTAGCGCGAAAGCAAAAAATTTGATATCACAGTAAACCGCTGCTACCGGTGCTCGCACCCTATTGCAAATACTACGCCAACACCTTAGGATCCGGTAGAATCGGGGCGAGAAGGGGTTTTCCTGGGGCTTGGTTTCGTCCGCTATTGAACAGAGAGCCGGGGAGAGGGGGGATGAGGTTAACTCTCCTATCCACCGTGTCGTATCGTATCATTCATTGCTTGTACCTTCTACTCATGGCCAATGCCTAGAGAGAGAGAGAGAAGGTGCTCTCTGACATGCGTGCACCAGAGTGAGGTGGAGGAATTTAGGGGAGAAAAAAACTGTGTGATATCACACGTCTAAAATTACACGCTAGGCATGAAGAGTATGAGCAAGATGTAATGGATAAAACCTTTTCCCAACAGAATGCTGTTTCCCCCCCGCCCCCCTTCCTTCACCGCCCTCAAGAGGTCCCGTTAGCAGCCTTTCTGTTCGGGCCTCTCGTGAATTCCCCGTTCTGCGCTTTCGTACCACCTTTCAAGGAAGAGGTGGGGGGAGAGGAGAGCATGGGATTCCCGCCCTCCATGCTAACGCCCCCAACAAAAACCTCACTCATGAATTCCAGGGCAGAGACGAAAACCCCCAACATGCTCGATATGCAGAAATGGCTGATGGTCGTACCAATGTCCAGCCAGCTCCCTTCGTCCCGAACCATATAGAAGAAGTTGAGTGTTAGGACATCTGATATGGCCATGACTACCATGAACAGGGAGCTTGGCGCCACACCTATCCTCCTGTTCAGGATCCCGAGGTTCGCTGAAATCACCGCGAACGGAATCATCAGCTTTAAAACTAAAAGTGCCCCCATTGCGAATGGATTAAACACTGGTATAAGGCGATATACACTGTCTAGAGAGAAGGATGACAACGAAGCAACGTTGCCGGTTCCGAAGAATGCCACCTGAATCAAGAAGAAGAAGAACAATGCAATCCTTGCATCGGCAAGGGTTAGTTCTCTCCATGTTTGGGGATGTGGGGACTGCGGTTCGGCTGCAGAAGCCGTCGAACTCGTCTTGGGTGTTTCGCCCGGTCCAGACGATGCAACTTTCGTTCCCCCTTCGCGAGGCCCCGGAGACTTCAGCAACTTTCGGTACGAGTGTAAGTGGATTTTGTGCTCCAGACGGACCCAGGCAACCAGCGTAAGGCAAAACATCACGTAGAATAACCCCTCATACGAGATGGTAAGGATTACAAATATGGGCGAGAAGGTGAGGAAAATGGCCATTAGCCTATGGAAATAATGACTCTGGGGTCGGATTCCATGCAGAAGTGGGCAAGCGATTGAAAAGACTGCGGTTTTCAGGGAACTCGGTAAGTAGGGTACAGGAGTGGCGGTGCTGGGTACATTATGCAATGCGGGGAGAGATTCAAACTAACCGAGCACAAGCCACCCCACAGCTTGGTTCCCAAGAGGAAGACCTAATTTCGCTTGTAGAGATCTGACACTTGACCTCGTTACAAACATGGAGAGTCCAATCAGCCCAAGCTTTGCACCCACAGTTAGTATCTATCAAGTACCAGCATGCTAATTTTCCACGAATTATTCGGGGGCGACGGAACATACCTGGAATCCCAAAATGGATTTTGATACCCAATCCTGACTTCTGGCTACCTGAACTCCATCACTACCAATGGCAACAGTCTCTCCGAACATCATGTAAAGCAACCCCAGGGAAAACATGAAAAAACCCCCTAGCAATCTACTTGTGGTTAGCACCCGAGGATATCAGACCTCCTTCCCCTTTCGTGAGAATATACGCACATCAAATTCTCACTTTCCTGCTTGATCACAGGCAACAGGGTGAAAGTGCTCATCAAGCCACAGCATACCATCCAGCTCGCGGCCAATAACTTGTTCCTTCGGAGAAAGTCAGATCCATAAAACAGGGGCCAGGTGGTCGCAAGGAGGAAGCATCCCGTAAAAACTTCACGGTGAAAGTATCCATATACCTTTTAGAACGCATTAGTCCCAATCCTCGCATTTAACCCCACACTCGACAATTAAAGGGACAAAAAGCGACCCTACCATGACTTCTAGTAACACAAGAAACCCGACTATTTCGGCGCCCAACCCCATATATGCACTCCATGAGTCCAGGTGTGCTACAAGCTGTCTGGTCCCTTCTGCGACTGAATTTTTCCTCGCATATACCTCCTCCCAGAACATCGCCGGGAAAAAGGCGTATGCATAATATGTCCAGGAAGATTTTTGAATCATAAGGATGGAATAAATGGCCACGAGACTAGAAATGAAGAATATAGAACTCGCAACGGTTCGGCTAGGCTCGGTTCTTCCGTGGAGTACATGCAGGTCGATAACTGTTGCGAGCGAAAATGCAATCCATCCCAGATACCCCGCAGTGACCAAGGTCCGCAGAAAAAGCCAGTCATACCTGGGCAATTTAGCTATCTTTGGATTTTCGCGTAGAAGGCATGTGGCTTACGTTTGAAGGTACCGAAGGCCTTCTAGGCCAACCTTGATGAGTTCTACACACTTTCCAATCGCCCTCTCGTGTGATCCGCTGTCGATAAGATACCGGATTTCTTCAAAGCGACTTTCGAGAGATTGCTCGCCCTCGCTCAGGGGCACAAAAGCGGCGTATCGTAGGGTTGTGGACTTTTTCTGCTCTGTTGGGGTTAGCCAATGATCGCTTCATGGCATCATCACGAACCATCATTCGCCCCGTGGAGAAGGCGGACAAGGGGAGTTCCGAACTAACCTTCTTTGACCTTGTACATTTCAAGAATTTGCCTTGCATTCGCTAGAGACGCCTCCGCTTTCACGGAGACATTTGCATCAAGGTATTCTAACGGAAGCTCTCCAACGGAATTGACTGGAAAGTTTAATCCAATAAGATACGCCATAAGCGCAGCTACGTCGGCTTGCGCAACATCTACTCTCTGTACAGTACCTAGCCCCCAATCATCGGAAAACCCATCTTCATGACCCGTCACCTCCAGTACCTTGGATGCTACCGGCTTTCTAATGCCAGCACCCCATGCAACAAGAGGAGTACGAGTATTATCCGGATGCCCATCTCCGTGAGATCCCCAATCACTCATGCCGTGGTCGGCAGTGAATATCCATGAAGTCTTATCATCATTTCCATAGAAGTCATTAACAAGCTTATGGATCTGCTGGACCCCTTCATCAACAACCTTGATATTTCGGAGATATTCGGCCGAGTATGGTCTGTAGGAATGACCGGCGGTGTCTAAACCAAGGAGGTGAAGGAAAAAGACAACCTTGTCCTGTCGGAGCATCGCGTTGAGGGTGTTATTGTGCGCAGCCGATTCGAACAGCTCCTTGACGCGGTCGAAAACCCAGATATCAAGGTTGGTCGAATCTTAACCCCGAGCAAGTGTTAGCTTTACTCCAACCAAGATCTAAATGTCACAATAACATCGTACCAGCCGTAAAGTCCTCCATCTCTTCATCATACGAAAATACGTCCACTCTGTCCTCATCATTGGCTCCACGCTTAAACATTGGGAGGATATCCGGTGAGCCCCAGGACCAAGTATGCCGACTCTCATTGAAAACCGAGTCGAAGTTCACCGGGTTAAGCTTCCAACCAGTTGTGACGGCAGAGACATCCTCATATAATCCGGCAATAAGCGCTACATGTCCTGGACGGGATTCCGTAGGTACGCGGGTGTGAGAAACACCGAAGGTAGCATCGTTCAAAACTTTGGATCGGATGAAAGGGGCGAGGTAGCGATTTTCCGAAGGATAGTCCGGGTCATCATGGGATTGAAAACATTTGTCGGCGCGAAGACCATCGCCTAGATTTTGGTTTAGCTAGGAACTTAGGAGGTGGTATACTCCGTATAGAGTTGAGGTTGCACCCCCGAAAACGAATCTGCGTACCAACAATCAAGAACAGTCTTTTCGCCGGTGCCGGAGCATCAACATGGTATTGCTGCATGCCATGGACAATTGGGGAAACAAAATATATGTCGAATATTGAATATATGTAAATCAGGTGAAATAGGACGGCAAGTCCCAGGAAGCCTAACCTTCCCAGGCGAGCCATAGTTTAGTTTGGTGCTTCTGGATAGCGATTGCAAGGTGAAAGGGGAGGAGAAAGTAAATACTAGAAGGAACGACAACTTCTGAAGAAAGAAATGGTAAAGGTAAACGGGAATATTAAAACACAAAAGAAGGGACGAACAAATAAAACCAAATAAAAGGGGATAACATCAAAGGTCGGTTCATGGAAAGGAGTAGTGGACAACGTTGAGAAATGAGGCTCAGCAAGCGAGACAGCGACCGCGATAGGATAAAATATAATTGCCCCTAACAACAGATGGGTGCAGTGCTGTACAGTACTCGCGTACAAGTAGATGACCATGATATACGGTACATTTTCTCTGGCCTGTTTTCACCGCACCTAACAGAATAGGGCCCAACTACTGCGCACTGCTCCACTTGTATTTTGATTACTACATTATTCAGTGAAGAATGCAAGGGACCGGATCATGACCGGTGCTCGAGTACCAGTACGAATATGGTGCTGGAACACAGTAGCAAATGACAAGCATCCGAACAGAGCATTAAAAGTATTTTCAATAACAAAAAAGAGGGGAAAGAGAAAAACGAGCAATACTAGTAGATATACAATTAACCTTTTCTATCGGCCAAAAGGATCCAAACTAGCATTGGCGGCTGCCCTCCGGTCGTTGGTAACTGGTATTCCCCAAACCTCCATTGAGTTAATACATCTTCAAGATATATACCGGCAAAAACTAAAATGTCTCATTCAAGAGCAAACCCAAAGCACTATATCCCCTTTCGCTTCATGTCCATCGCAATTCCAACCAATCTCTTGAATGCATCCTTGAACCTCTTCCTATGCCGCAAACTCTTCAGCCTCTTGCGTTTTAGAGTAGGTGGAACATGGAACCTCTGCTCTCGCTGGTCGACTCTGAGCTTGTTCTGCGCAATTATTGATCGTAATCTCGAGAGGGCTGATGAAAGATCGCTGGTAACTTCAACTGTTCTGCCGGCCGTCGGTCCGGTCCTAGGAAGTTCCTTTGGGGCAGAGATAGGTGGGACATTGAGGGCACTCGATGGATTTCGACTAACAATATTTACCGGAAGGATGCCGCCACCCCTGAACGAACGTTGAGAAGGCGGTTGCGAAGATGTCGCACCAGCAGTCTCGAGGAATTTCTGCAAGATCGACTGTGCTGGTGTAGCGTATTGATCAGGCTCTTCATCACGGGTAGTAGTTTTGGGAGTAGAAGTAGCGGCGGCAGAAGCAACATCGGGTGTCTGAGCCGTGGTGGGGGTCCGTAGTCCGGTTTCCGAATTTTTGTCCTCAAATCGAGTAGCAGAGCATGCGAATTGCCGTAGAGCAGTTCGGGAAACAGGGTAGATGCGACAGGGGGAAGAAAGAGGCCGGGCATTGGAGATCACCCAGGCCATCCGGCGGATCTCCATAGTATTGAGGGGAGTGGACGTAGGTGTTGCACTTGAAATGGGAAGGAATAAAGTTTGGTCGCTATGATAGAAACAAAAAGTATCATAGGAAAAATACAAAAAAATTCTTGCTTAGTAATCTCTATCTCATCTTTGGGTTTACCTCGAGAAATACCGGTATTGGGTTTTACTTGTTCTTTCACCCAGCCTTAACACCACAAGCTTTCTTTTGCTCTTCCATCCTCTCAACACAACCACCACCACTCGAAGTTATAAGTTGTCTACTACAGGGCGTTCGTACCTCTGTTGCTTCGGACTATTTCTTATTACAATCCACGAATACTTTGCGGACTATGTATCCGTACGGGCGTAAGACTTTTCCTCATTTGCGCGTTTCTTTTGCTGACTCTTGATAGAACCTTTCGGCCGACCCACAATGCCGCCCGGCTTCCCAGGAATTCCCGGAGTCTCTGGGATGGGCGTTCCTCCGGGCTTCGGTATGCCTCCTGGAACTGGTCCTCCGGGTGCACCTGGTCTCCCCCCCCCTCCTGGTGTTAGCGGTGCCCCCCCGGGGACCGCCCAGGCCAACATGCCTACCCGGCCGGGAATGCCAGGATTTGTTCCGCCAGCAAATTTACCGAATATCAACTTCAACGCGCCAATTATCAGACTTGGTACTTCCGTGACGCGGCAAAATCCTGTTCCGCCCTCGAGTTCATCAAAGCCCGGGGTTGGGTCTTCGCAGGGCTTTTCAAGGGATGCTGCTGCGGATCTAGCACCACCAAGCGTAGAGGAGCAACTTAAGACGGTATTTGTTGGTTCTATACCAAAAGACCTGGAAGATGAATGGATAGAGAGGATTTTGAAGGTAGATCATTATGAACTTTAGTTGAAACCCAGGATAAGATTTTGATACTGACCACTTGTTATTTTCTAGTCTGTCGCGCCGCTCAAGAGATGGACTCGAGCCACAAATGAGAATGGAGAACAGTGCAAGTTCGGGTTTGCTGAATACGAGGATCCTGAGGGTCTCGGATGTGCAATTGAAGCTCTCAAGGATTTAGAGATACCCGCTATTGATGAGCACTCAGAACCTAAGAAGCTGATGGTATCCTTCTTCCAAGCCCGATTTCCCCCTAGAGGTGTTTCTACTTATTTGCTAACACTTCCCGTAGGTGGTCATTGATGATAATTCTGTAACCTACATTGAAAATTATGAAGGACGGGTGGATCCTCAACAATTCCGAAATCGGCGAGAGTCGGCTAGGGCTGCTCTCACAGCCACTCTAACCGAATACAAGGACCCTTCCAAACGAGCGCCCAAGACCACCGAAGGCTCCAAAACCCCAGCGCCCGAGAAGACCTCCGAAACACCAGTGTCGGACGGTGTCGATGCAACCCCGCAACCCGAAATTGTGACCATACCCCTTTCGGCGGATGACGAACTGAGCGATATTCCAGCAGATATGCGTGACATGGTGGCTAAGGAAATTGCAGCCTTCCGGGAACGCTCGAATCGTAGAGATCTTGAACGTCTCAAGAGAGAGGAGGAAATAGAAAAAATGGAGCGGGACAGGAGCCACGGGCCCAGGATAAACCGCCTTGCACCATCCCCACCCCCGTTGGCGCCTACGGGGCCATCAGGTGGAGCAAATGCTATCCCAATTGGGCCTTCAAGATTGCGGGATCACTCGGGGACCCCGGGCACTTCCACGAAAATCCCAACCGGCCCGTCTTCTGGCAGTCAACTCCCCAGGGATTATCATAAAGGGGTCTCATTCGTCAACGGCGGTGCAAACGGACTCTCCTACAGCAAGGAGGAAGAAGATTCTGACGCATCTGATGAGGAGCTGGAAAAGCGCAGAAAGGTGAAAAAGAAGGCCGACCAGGAGAAAGCATTCCTGGACCACGAACGGCGTTGGCTTAATCGTGAAAGAGCAAGGACCTCCGCTCTGGAACGAGAGCGAGCCAGAGATTTGGAGGACGAAGAGAGGGAGAAACTTGATAAGATAGCCATGGGCAAACGGTTGGCAGAATGGGACGACGATGTTGAGGCAGAAAAGAAAAATGAGGAATATTACGTTGATAGGTCTATGTGGATCCGCAACAGAGCAGCGTTCCGGAATAGGGAGATTGAGATGGACGAACGGGATCGCCAGGCGGAGGCTAGACAGGCTGAGATGGACATCGACAAAAAGCGAGCTGCCGAATCTATGGCGGATAGCTTCTTGGCCAGACAGGCCGAAGAAATGGAGAAGGCAGCTCAAATCAAGGAACCACAGAAATTCAAGTTGGCTTTGGGTGCAGCTGCAAGCAGGAAGCAAGAGCAACAGGGGCCTAGAAGGAAGACAGCTGCTGAAGTTGAAGGGATGCTGGAAGATGAGGAAGAAGACGAGTCGAAAACCAAGCGTGTCCTCGTGCCTATACAGTACGACTCTACCAGTGTTATGGATGAGGAGACCAGGGAGAAGCTCGTTAGGCAGCTAGCTCAAGAGATCCCGAGCGACCGAAAGGGCTTGTTCGAATGGAAGCTGCAGTGGGATCATATCGATGAGGCAATTCTTAACGAAAAATTACAACCATTTGTGGAGAAAAAAATTGTCGAAGTAAGTAGCTTGTTTCCCCTGATATTGCGGTTACATTTAGGTATTAACGTTTTCCAGTATCTAGGAGTTCAAGAGCAAGAGCTCATTAACTTTGTTCTGGAGCATATCCGAAAACGTGGCTCCGCAGAAGACCTAGTGAAGGAGTTAGAAATGGTACTATATACTTGCCCAAATCTATTCACATTCATACTAACCTTGCGATAGGCGCTCGACGAAGACGCAGAAACTCTTGTCAAGAAAGTCTGGCGGATGGTCATTTTCTACTCTGAGAGCGAAAAGAGAGGCCTTAATTAGTTTTACCCCCTCCTTGCCTACAATTTCAATGCCATCATCAACTCTTTTTTTTTTGTTTGAGGTAGGGATAGGCTTGGCGGAGTTTATTTCTTTATTCATCCAGCGAGTTTTATTTTTCCCCCTACTGTACTGTACACTAGACACTCGATAATGTGCTCGGGCAATCGAATAAAAATAATTCCGTCACGAGAGACTGTTCAACCTATGGGATATCTACATGGTGATTGTAAAGGGTTTGAGCTGCCCTGCACCCACTATCTGTATGGATGCAAAGAGCTAAACCGATAGAAACCTGCTCTATAATTGGGGTTGATAGTGACGGTATGATATCGTAATATCATATTCGCTTGATTACGCTGATTAATGGGAGGAACCACTCTCGCGTCGCTCCTTGCTCCTGCTAAATTTACCGGGAACGCAAAGAAGTGGTCAAAGAGGCTACAAGTCTGTACTCGAGTACGGTCCCGGTCCCGGTAGGTGGCTAGAGCCCCCCTACCGGAACCACGGCATTTCGAGTGACCCCAAATGAGGCTTATCGATAGTTGCCATCCGGCATCCGGACACTCTCAAGCACCGCGAACCACCCCACCAACCACTTCCATTGTATTATCCCATCCCCTGCCACCACAATGAGCAGACCGAGCTCTACGGGCAGTCTGCCATCCTACGCTTCAATTCTGAGCACCGCCAGTGCCTTCCACCCAGGTGACAGCCGCCGGGCTCGCTGTAACGGAAGAATATTACGAAGCAGAATCAGACTCCCGATCAAACACCCCGCGCCCTGCACGGTCCACGGACTTTCGACAGATCTTCGAGGGTGCCGAGTACGATGTTTTCGAAGAGGACACTCCTAGTCTCGATGAGAGTACTATGAAGTACGAGGATGACAATAGAATCTCGCTAGTTAGTGACTCCCCGGCCCCCTGGAGGGGCGGTGATGAACGGCCGAGGTCGAACCCGGGAAAGAGCGGGAAGGAGAAGGTAGCTAATACGGAATTGAGGCTTTGGGAAAACGCCAGCGGGGATGAGTATTACGAAGATGGAGATGAGGAGGGTGGGTTTGATGATGCTGGAGAGTACGTTGACGATTCACAGGGTGGTGACAGGGATGGAGGACTTCAGGGTGAGGAGGAGGAGGTGGCGGATGGTTTGGGGGCTATTTGGGAGAGCGGAAGCCCAACTATCTCTTCTAGGGGGTGGCTAGGGCAGGGAAGTCGCGAGAATGAGGGGAAGGGGGCTGTATTGTCGTATAGGAACGGCAGGCCTGAAAGTAGGGAGAGCGTGTTAGGAAAGGATGAGGAGGATCGTTTGCACGGTTATAAACCACAGAGAAGAGAGCCAGCTCCCGAGCGGCAAGCAAAGGCAGTCGAGGTATTTTGTTTTCCCCCGAGTGTGATATGTAGGGGACATATGAACTGATTGTTTGACAGCAAAGTAAAAGACCCAGTCAAGATAGGAACACAGATTTTACTCCACTAGTACGATCCCCTCCTTCCGCTACAAACATATCGTGTCTAATCAGTCCTGTAGATTCCCGACTCGGAGCTTGCGGCAATAACTTCATACCAAGACCTCATATCAGCCCTCTCTTCCCTCCGCTCAGCCTCTTACGCCTCAATTCCCCAAACCCAGCTACCCACCGAGATTACTGAGCTGGCAAACTCCTACTACCCCCACGACACGTCTAAGCCATCCAACTTTTTCAAGAAGCTTGACGATAAACAGCACGCTGCCGCAGGGGACTTCATCCTCAGTAAAAAGCGTGAAATCGAAACACTGCTTGCAGATTGCGTCACCAAACGAAGAGCCATGGTCGGAGGAATGAAAGAAGAGGTCGAGAAAGTTGCAGAAGTGCGCGTTAAGAAGTTGAGGATGACTGAGGAGCGGAGGGAAGTTTTAAGAGGCGGGATCGGAAAGGTGTTGAGGGAGAGTGGACTGATTTTGTGATTCGATCTTTCATATGTTGATGGCGTTTGGTTTATTGTGGAGGAGATGGGGTAGTTGCTGTGCTTTTGTTGGTCGGTTGGTATTGGAACGGGGAAACAATTCTTTGCCCATTTGATGTAATTTATACCCAAGGATGCTGTTTACTGCTTTAATTACTTGAACCCTATTTAATGAATGAATGAATGGTGAAGAATCAAAAGAAGTTGTGTTTGATCAATGCCGCTAATGAGTCATGGGTATCATACTGGGTCCTGAATTCCAGATGCTCATTGAGTCATTGACTCATTGTCGAGTGACACATGGTGAAATTTTGGGGTGATTATTCTTGGTCAAATTGACGGGTTAGATGGGGTTGATTACAGTAAATTGGGAGACTGGCAAAAAAGCCCCAGAAGTTGAATTTACTGATAGGTTACCTAAATAAAAAGTCTGCCGCGACGGCTTCTCTATTATCATATGCCCCTCCGTCTTGGGCCTTTCAGGGAGTGGCTATCACGGGATAACTTTTGATCTCTAGCAGTCTGAAAGCCGGGTAACAGCGTTTCGCCAACGATTCTTATAAATACCACCCGCAACCCCCCACATCCACATCCTCCTCTCCCCATAGCGTCTCCTCCACAAGGCCGCGTTTCTTTGCTCACACACGAACAATTGGCACAAGCTCCGGGTCTAACCGCCCTCTGCTTCCTTTTTGTTTCAATCACCATGCAAATGAGAAATTCGGAGTAATCTTCAAATCACACTGCACCGTTGTCGTCACGGCATACGGCGGCTCGCGAGGGTAAGGGATGATTTCATTCCTGCTGAGACATCAGAAAATCAAGCGCCTTCTCGTGCCTTCTTTTCTTTCTTCCTTTCTTTCTGCTCCTTCAGTAAATCCTCGGATGAGGTTGAGGGAGTGAGGGGGGAGAGGTGAAGGGGAGAGAGGTGCGGGGAAGGATGCTATGGGAGTCGAAGCGAAGATTGTGGGTTGAGCCACTTTAGTGCAATTTGCGGCGTGCTGTTCGAAAGAATGGTATAATTCGATTCCGATTACTCTGTGGGGGAGACGCTATCCCTTTTTTTTTCTTTCTAGGTATGTTTCTCCTCTTCCGGGCAAAGAAGGTGCTAATTGATGGTGGGAGGGGTGGGTCGGGGGGTTGATGGAATTTGGCGGTTGTTGGCTTTGGAAGAAAGGGGATTGGGAAATTCTGGAATAGAGGGAATAGAGAATATAAAATTTTTTGGGTGGAACTTTCCTTTGATCTCCCTTCTCGATTTGGATGTCGCTGAGTGCGAAATGAGTCGACTACGGTACTTTCTACCCCGGAAAATCACAAATGGCTATGACCCTTATCCAGGGCTAGCGAGCTTCTCTCGTGGGGGATGAATCCGATAACACCAAAATTTCAAAGAATGTATGAGATGCCATCGCCATCAAGACATCCCCCATCCCGCCCACGCCACTCTAAATCAACAAAAAGCCATTCTCCAAAAGACGCCAACTCTCTGCCCTGTTTTGGCAACCTTTCCCTGAAACATGCCCTTCGAATCCAACCTCTTCATCGGTTGACTCGATTCCTCAGCACAAATTCTCTCAAGCTCACGCTCAGCGAAGTCATTTGCATGCTCTAGCGAGTCAAACACGCCTTTGGTCTGAGAAAGCGCATTCACATCCTCAAACATGGAAACCAAGCACACATATTCCCCGCGCTCGTTCTCAACGTCGGCAAGAACGCTGATTTCCTGAGCATAAACCTGCAGCGCACCGCTCAAAGTCCCACTATCCCACCACCAATTAGCCAACCCAGCATCGCCACCACAGTGCACGAGCTTCGGGGAGGGATTTCAACTAACTCGGCTCGAAATTGCATCATATCCCCCCCATCCAAACAGCTGTTCATGGAAAAAAATGACAGCTGGGCATGGTCAATCAGCCCCCGCGCCTTAGCCACGGCAGCATTCGCCTCGGGAATGGTCTTGAAGGTGCCGAGGACTTTGGAGGTCTTCCCCAACTGGTCCGCCTCGTCGCCGCCGCAGTCATGGTCGTAAGGATCCATAGTCTCCCAGCCCATGCGGTCCTTGTAGAATGTGCATATGACGCGGTAACTGGTCCTGACTTCCTGGACTGACTTGTTATTGCAGCGCTCCGACTCTAGCGCTTGGAGGAGGGGTGTGAAGAAGTATTTTGGCTCGCGAGGGCGGTTGGCCATTGTCCTGCTATCTCTCTCTCTCTCTCTTTCGCAGCGAGAAGGGGGGAGGGATGTGCTATTGCGGTTGGGAGGGATGGGGGATGGAAGGAGGATTATAATAATTATCGCAGGTGTGGTGGCGGCACATTGGGACAAATCGTTATCGCCTTCTGTGAATAAAGAGGTATCGGGAGTTTGTAGAAAGCTCTTGAAATGCCATTGTGGCCCCCTAGAAGAATCTATTATACGTCTTGTTCCAGTGCTTGCTCGCTTGTCATTGAAGGATATCGTGGCAAGTAGCGCATTTCACTTGGGTAGTAGCACGCTGAGAGAACAATCACCCGCACGGCAGCCTCTTTGTCACGGGTTAAGTAGCTACGAGTATTGACAAAGCGCTCCAACCGCTCGTAGACATTATGGGTGCTTTCTGGTGTTGGGTTGGGCACAGCGCTGCCCTACCTAGCCTTTCCCTCGATATCATTACCGAGCCATCACCGCACAATATTAATACGAACAGATGAAGATTTACCATACCATTCGCGGAGGGGAAACAGCCAACACGAATTAAAAAAAACCACATCTTTCCCCGGAACCCCTCGGTAATTACTTTCGATTCCCGGTATGATATGATACTTGTAGGTGTTCCTGGTGGAGCGTGTGTGTGTGGGGGTGTGGGGAGGGGGTATTGTGATGCCTGTGCACTGGACGTGCTCGCATTTTTTTTCTTTCATTTTTGGTAAGGGATTAAATATGATGTGTTGTGATGTGTTGAATGGTGCCGGGTACGGCGTTGTTTGTATGATATGATACTTGGGTGATATGGAAATGTTTGAATCTACTCGTTTCATTTGCGCTGATGGCTCCTGCCCATTCATACATCGCTGGATCCTATCATATCATATCATACCTACATGCGCTGAGACAATTGATAATCAAATAACCCCCAAAAACCCATCACTCCGATAAAAAGGGCAGCAAAAATAGACAAAAGACCTAACCCACCCAGCCGTCTACTGGTATCATACCCGATGGTTACAGACCCATCACTCATACCAAAACCCTCCTCTCGACGACGACCGTGACCTCCTCCCGGGAAACTCCCTCCTCCCCCTTACCCAGCGTGGCGACCCCCTCAAAGCAACCATTGAGCCCGTAAACCTCCCGAAACCCTCCCCGGAACCTCCTCCGATCCCGCCAATTCCTGATTCCGGCCGCGCAGCGCAATTCCCTCTCCGCCACCTCGTTCGCCGTATCCTCGGACCTGTACACGCCAAGGAAGGTGGTGCTGTGCCTGGTGCTCGAAGAATCCGTACGGGTGATTGTGTACACGTAGTTCTCCGCCTCCATGGCCGGCAGGCGGTGGTAGTTGTGGGGGTGAGGGGGGCCATGTCGGACAGATACCGTTAGGTCTACTTCTGCAGTGCTATCATCCCCGTTAGATTGGAGTTAGGAAGTGGTGGTGGTGGTGGTGGTGGTGGTGGTGGGGNGGGGGGGGAGGAAAACCTGGCACTAATACGAACACTCCCGTCACTCCCAGTAGACTCCTCGTAATCGTCCAGTTCCCCTAGGGAGTACTCTGTCAACAGGTCTTTCCTCGCGGCCTCGTTGGCTTCCGCGATGGACTTGTGCACGCTGCGGACTTCGCTGTCTGCATAGTCGAAAAGGATGTCGACGGTTTCGCGGACGACTTGGTATGTACCCGTGCTCCTATCTGGGGTGCTGGTGGTGACCGTCATTGTTGCGGACGAATGGATGTAATGGTAATGGGGATTTCTGCTAGGGATTTGGAAGCTTTGAATGCGGGGCGATTGAGAATTGGCGGCGGGTAGGCATGGTGGTGCGGTATATATATGTAATATTTTTCTCCTTTCCCCTCTCCTATCATATATTTATAAGTCACTCACTCCCCAACATCTCATATTCCTCCTCTCCTCTCCTCCTCCCCATTCACCGACATCATCATCCACTAACTGATTGATCACCTCACATTATTCCTCAGTACTGTACCCTAAGGATACTATAGTTGTGATCGTTCGCTCGTTCATTGCGCTTATTTACAGCCTGCGGCCAAGTATATGGTGGAGGGGACATTGATATCGTGCATGCATCGCGACGTTGCTACCCCTCCAGTCGGTTGGTTGGTTGGTTGGTGTTAGCTGGCTGGCCGATTGGTTGCAGAGTTACTCACGGTCGCCTCTTACCATTCCATGGCTCCCCTCCTCCCCCCCCCGGCGATTCGGGTGACGAATGCTTTTATCATATCGCGCTCTAACCAGCGGTGGAATGCGCTCTTGTCCTAGTACGGAGATGCGCGCATTTTGTCGTTTTGCGGGGGCGTTTCAACATTCTGGCGAGTGATTTTTTGTGATGTCTTTCTTTCTTCCTCTGGAGTTGGGTGGGTCTTGGTTTGGTTCGTTCGGTTTTTTAGGGCTGAGGATGATATGATATGGAGGTTATGACACTATTGCGAGGTTTGGGCGGGGGGGGAGCTGTTGACGTCATTTTTTAGGTTGCTTAAATGGTTAAAACTTGTCACGAGTTTGTGGCACTTTGGCTGACTTTTGTGCGTTGTTTATCCCTCGGGTTATTCCATTTGTACGGGTACCAAATGCTATAACTTGAGATGTGTAATTGTTGTACCGGTATTATGGAGAGAGTGTGATACCGGAGATCTCATGAGTACAGCCACTGCCACTGTACTGGTACTAATTCATACGGTAGTAGACTTCGCGTACCGATTCGGCACTCGACCTCATATCACCGTATCTATGATAATCCACCCCGTCCCGTCCCGTCGATCGAAACCCATCAACCCCGTGTCAATGGACCAGAGTATGATACTAGTACAGTACCGAACCGACCGACCGACCGACTCAAACCGCACAACAACATGGAGCAAAAAAAAATAGTGCCTACCGTACCAGTACCGTAGGCGAGAAGGGGAATATCATACTTTCAACCTTTCCAGATTCCTTGAAATACACTGCTAATTACCATACCAAACAAAGTGCTGTATGTAACCCGCAGTGTCGTACTGTACTCGATATCGAGCGTGCAGCCCAGCTACAGTATTATACTTACCCTCCCACGGTCACTACTCACTTGTAATATAGCGGTGTGGATAGGTACAGTACCGATACCAATATCAGTACTGTAATATCAGTACTGTACCGGAGACCTTGGAACTTCCCCGACAAGTATGATAATGTGCGGTACGGTATCATAGGTTGGAAGGTCCCCGATAAGTGGACTGGACTTTCAGTACCTACGCCTCCAAACCAAACCAAAACCACATAAGACCTATTGAATACAATACGTGGGGGAAAAGGAAATCTTGAGAAGCTCGGAACGTTATTGCTCCCTCCATGAGGCGGGGAGAATGAATGGGTGGATGGATGGTGAACCTTTGCCATGTCTGGCTTTCTTACCTGTAACCACTGGACAAACGGACAGGCAGGCAGGCAGGCGGGGAAGGGAAGGGAAGGGAACGACCAGCTCCGAAACCAGTCTGCGCAGGGCAAACTAAGCAAATTAACCATTATAGTTGCGGGCTGGGTAGGTAGACTATCCTATCCGGTCTTTCGAGCGGCCGGGATGGAATCTGAACAGTGTACCGAGTGATTTGACATGATGTATAGACAGTTTTCAGCACTGGAATCCACCCTGGGGGTTTGACTTCGGCTTCGAGTATGAGGATTTTATGCCCTTCCGAGGGGAGAGAGATTACTTACTCGGTATTGATGCAGTATCATATCCAACTAACTCGAAATATCTGTGAAAAACGTTACCCTTATCGTGCCTCAGGGTGCGTCTGGTGGTCATCGCTTTGGAAAAGTGCGATAATCTCAAAATACAAGTTGCAACCAGATACTAGCATTTTCTCAAGTTAGCATAATCTGTTCAAATGAAAGTCACAGTAGTGTGTCTGGTTGACATACAAACAAAAGTCAAGAAATATACCTCATGTAATATATGCTGTAAGAATAGAAGTGCGCATTCCAACCTCAACCAAACACATCGTTAATTCTTTTTCAGTATAAATTCTTTCTCTTCTTTTAGCAAGAAAGGCAAAATAGCAAAAACCAAATGGACAGAGGCAATGGTTGAGATATTGCTAAGAACCTTGTACAACCAAGTTCCTCAAGAAGAGAGAGCAGAAAATGACTTTAAAAAAAAAGTATGGATACCAGCAAAGGAAAGACTGAAAGCAACTTATGGAAGTGATTTGGAAGCCAGTCAACTAAAAACAAAATAGTTAAATATATGTTAACTAAAACCTAAAAACTGTATTCTAAAGAGTAAACCAATATTGAAAGAAATTAATAATAGTTGAAAAAGGATTATAATATCAACTCAGCAATAAAAAACAACTTAGGCTTTAGATGGGATAACATACAATCAATACTAACTGTACTAGAAAGTGTTTGAGAAGCATACATTAAAGCTTATCCAGAGGCTGAAAAGTTTCACAAACAGAGCCTTTTATATTATGATATTTTGCGTAAGCTTTATGCTAATAGTTCAGCAATAGAGGAATTTGCACTTACCTTAAATCTTTTCTCACAATCAGAAATGTAGTCCCAAGTCACAAAAGGAGTCCAAAGCCAAACTGGTAAATCTCCTATCATCCTATCAGCTATAAACAAGAATCTCTTAAATGAGGAGTGTGAGAGTACCCAAGTGAGCCAGGCTGATGTTGAAATGAGAAATGGAAGAGGGGAGAGGAGTAAGGTTAGAGCAAGAGATGGAGCATATATTATAAATAGGGAGGGAGAGAGCATACAAGATAAAGGAGCTTTAGGACCAAGTAGTAGGAAGGGACTGAAGAGAAAGTAGAATGCTTTTAAGATTATAAGTAGCGATAGGAAGGAGAAGGAGGAGAAGTGATGCCTACTAGTTGAGAAGAAAGGAAAGTCAGAGAGGAAGACTACTAGTCACACAATTGTACAGGTATTAGATCATCTTAGCACTACAGTACAAACAATTCAATACTCAAAGGTTGAGTTTGCAGTAGAGAGACTATAATAAGACTATGTATCTATCTTCACAATAGATGAGTTAGTTAAAGGTTTTGCTATAATGAAAAATGATGTAAAAGCATTTATTTTTATTGCACTTCAGTCTGAAGAGGCAAGAGACAAGTAGGTATAGAAGGCAATTAATAAATTGTAGTCTCTTCTTTTAAGCTTTACTTTGTATTCTCTTGAATTATATATTATCTTGAAGTCAATAAGTATATATATTATTTGAAAGCTATCTATTTACATATGCCTGATAGTCAATCCATATTTTATTAGCCAACATGTCCCAAAAATCTTTCATTCTTATATTATTTGCAACAGGCTCAATGTTCAGTTTATCTGAAATTACAGATTCCTGCTGAAACCTATTTCCTCCAATACCTTTTAGTTGATTCTTTTCTTCTTTCCATTCCTATACCAAATACTTTTCTTCCCTATTTCTTTTCAAAATAAAATTATACAAAGTCAGGAGAGCTAGTACTAATTTTACTTGAGACTTATAGGAGTGTTCATTTAGGGATTGCAAAATAGGAAATTGTTTCTTGTATATTCTTGCATATTCTTTTAATACAATTCTAAGCTTGAGCATGTTGTAAGTTAAACAACTCTTCCTTATTTTTAAACCAATTGAATTTACCAATTTTGTATAATTAGCTTCATTGTAAATATATAGGAGTATTTATATATACAAAATTTTTTATCTTAATTTAGCAATTGCTTGCTCCTGTAAATGATATAGTATACCACAATATAGTGTCAAAAACCATTCCTTAAGACATATCCAGTATTGACCAAAAAGTATTTTCCTTCTGGTATCTCTAATCCATTTTTGGAATAGGCAGGGTCTATGTAAGGTTAAGAGCTGATAGTCTAAGGCACACTACAGTAGACAGGATGAGAGAGGAGTACAGAGATATAAATAAGACATATTGGTATCAAGGCTTAGGGGGATCAGGGTCAGGGTTCATGGGTTCTGATAATACAAATAAGAAACAAAGATGTAATGCCTAAGGACAGATATAGGTAGAAAATTACCAGATTGTGTAAGGAAAGTAAATGACTAAGAGGCATACCTTATTATATAACAAAGGAAACTTCTCAGCTGACAAATCCCAGCACCTCTAACCCCTTTCTCATGTGCAGCTGCAATCTTCTATCAGTTTCGATAAAATTCTGTTATGTGGAATCTTGGCTAAGCAACTCTTCCAACTGTAAGGCAACCATCCAACACATGCTTCCATATATGCAACTAAAAACCCAATGCTGTTATATCCTGATTAGGTGGCTGTGGCAATTTCCTAAGACCCAGTACAAAACCCATCCATCATACACCAAGCCTTCCCATCCTGAGATCATACAGGAAAAAAATAGCCCAAATGTATAAATTGTATATATATTTCAACTTATTTCTCCCTTTTGATTCCTAAATCTCACAATATCTGCAAGTAGGACTTTTGCAGTAATATGTATATTATCTGCTGTACCAATAATATCCTTGAAATAAGGATACGGGATCTTTTATTTTTTTTCCAAATTTCATATCAAACACTATCTGGGTTCAGTATTTTGATATTTTTCTTTAACAATTTTACTAGTCAATCAAGAACTATACTAAAAACTCTAAAATGTTTATTAAAAATTATATATATATCTTTTTTTAAAAAATATTAATAATACAAAACTTACTTGATAATAGTAAATCTACTAACTTGAAGTCTCTTCTGAATTTTATAATTTGTACAATGATAACCAATGATGGCAAAAAACATTTCCAATCGCTAGTCAATAGATATTTCCCATGATTCTCTTGGTCCTCTATTTAAGACTAACCAATTTCCCAGATCAAGAAATATTCCTTTAAGCATATGTAATACTTTATATATTCACCTCTCATTTAAGGTAACAAGCTCAACAATATATTTTTTGTGTCACGGCCACCTGACAGGGGTATGGTAGCCTTGAGTTTTTGGTTGCATATATAGAAGCCGGAGTTGTACAGCTGCTGAGTGATAGAAAAGGTGAATTAGCTGAAATTCTGTGTGACGGAACCTTATGGAAAGTGATGGAAGGGTGTAGTAGTACAGGAGGAAAGGGGTTAGGGGTATTGGGATTTGTCAGAGGATAATTTTCCTCTGTTATATAAACAGGTGTGCCTCTTAGTAGTTTTCTTTCCTTATGCAATTTGGTAATTTCCTGTCTACACCTGTACTTTCTTATACCAAGATTGTGGCTCACCAGCCACAACCCCTAATTGCTCGCATGCTCACAAACCTGGGGCATTTCAGTGGAGTGCCTGCCAGCTCAACAATAATTTTATGCTCAACAATAAATTGCTACTGAAGGATAAATCTTTACTAGATTTACTCTATAAATAGTACAGTTCTTTTACACTATTGAAGGCCACTTTTAAATTAGCTTGAACCATGATAAACTTCTATAAAATTAGTTCAAATAACAATAAACCTCTACCAATTATACTATAGAAAACCGTCAAGTTTACTATTCAGGCTGGATCATAGCAAACCTCTACTATTGTAGTCTATTCATTGATACAGCTTTACCATTGTACTCTATTCTGTTATGGACTATGACTAAATCAGTCAGACTATAACAAGCTAGCTCCCGATCCTATATTTAAATGATAAAATCCTCTACTATTGTCAGAAACTTATCGAAAGTCTTCTACCTAAACTGAAACTCTACTCTCATGGATCCTACAAGCAAAATATGCAACAACGAAATTCATCAAAGTGGAAAGAACCTTATAAAGCAGTTGAGTCCTGTATTCAAGAGACAATTGAGGTTTTAAAAGTATAGGGAGAGGAAACTCCAAATCTATCAGCTGCTGTCCATGAATTCAATTTGCTACCACAACGATTGCGAGCCCACTGGAATGGGCATGACTTTGAGACAGAATAGCCATCAGCTAATTGAAAGCTTGATAAGGAGCAAGAACTTGCTGTCTGCCAATACCTGAACTGACTAGATATGATTGGAATCTCAGCATAACTTCAGATGATTACCAGTTGTGCCAACTAGATTCTTCAGCAGACTTTATCAGTCTCCTTACTTCCAAGACCAGTTGTAGGAAACCACTGGCCATGTAAGTTTCTTGAAAGGCATTCAGAATACTATGTATGAAAATAATGCACCATCGATATAGACCGCAAAAATGTACATGAACCTGAATTGATTTTGGACTGGTTTATATATTACCACAAAGTCTGTCAGAAATATAACATTCAGCTTTGTGATCAATATAATTTTGATGAGACAGGCTTTTGGATTGGAATCGGATGGGACTAATGGTGTAACGTGTTTGGGCCAGGCCCTAGTCACGTAGCGGTACGATAGGAGCAGATGGCTTTGTGATCAACACAAAGCGAGCGCTGCTTGCTAAAGGAGGCTTCGAACGGGGTGTAATAGGAGATCAAAGAAGTAACCGTTCAACCAAGTATATTTAAGAATACTGTCTGTCGAAGTCTGCTGTTTCCATCGCGGGAATCAGCGGTCTTTAAATACAGCATATCGCTTATCTCCAGTATGAGCGATATTGCAAAACATTGTGTGTATCAACCGATAGCACACGAAACAATACAAGTATCAAACGATACTGTGAAACCAAACATAAAACCATGTGTGTATCAACCGATAGCACACGAAACAATACAAGTATCAAGCGATACTGTGGAACCAAATATAAAACATTGTGTGTATCAACCGATAGCACACGAAACAATACAAGTATCAAGTGATACTGTGAAACCAAACATAAAACCCTAGTAACCCGTACCGGTTACAAATGGATTGTTACTAGAGATCCAAACAGACAGGCATACCTTGGAAGTTCAACAAGTTGTGAACTCACAATAGTCTGTGAGACTATTAGTGCTGATACCATTGCGCTACCACCAATGATAATTCTTTCTGCAATTATCCAGCAAGAATACTGGTATACCGAAACTGGGATACCTGATGATTACTATCTTGCAGTATCTGATACTGGATACTCAAATGACTATTTAACTATGAAGTGGCTTGAGCATTATGAACAGTTTTTAGCTCAACGACAAACTGGCACTTATCGCTTGCTTCTGTTGGATGGATATGACTCACACTGTACAAGAGAATTTATTCAGTACTGTGATGAGCACAAGATAATTCCATTTTGCCTACCCCCACATACTGGTCACTTATTGCAACCACTTGATGTAGTGGTGTTTCAGTCATATAAACACTATTATACCAAGGCAATTGAAACAGCTCCTCGAACTGGATGTACAGATTTTGATAAAGTTGAGTTCCTAACTGCTATTGACTCTATTCAGCAACAAACCTTTAAGGTGTCAACAATTCAATCTGCCTTTTGTGCTACAGGCCTTGTCTCCTACAATACAAATATTGTATTGACTAAGCTACATAAAGCTCAAGCAGTCCAATATACTCTAACAATACTATCTGATTCTCCCCCAGAGTCACCTCAAACTCTATTGACTGTATGAATCTATAAAGAGGAGGGAACTGAGTTACAAAAGGCAGTACTCAATTTATCATCCTTGTTTCAGCAAAAACTAAAAACTGTATTAAAAGGTGGTATACTATAAGCTATCTCAGGACAGAAGGCTATTGAAAATCTAGCAAATACAAAAGCAGCAGAGAAGATATGGGTTGCAAGAAAAAAGTCTCCCTGACATGTCCAAAAAAGTGGAGTTCTATATGCCTATGAGGTATGCTATATGGTAAAGGAAAAGGAAGAAGCAGACTGTCACAAACGGTGACAGGGGGGGAAGGTTTCTTACGTCATAGAAGACTCAGAACAGAATATTGGGAGGACTGAGTAAGGCTAACCAGTAAGGCTTACTGGCAAGGCAGATTGGTTAGGCTTTCACACTATGACTCACATTACGGTCATGAGGTCTCGCACGACTCACAGTTGTGAGTCGCCTGTATGTTGTGATTAGTTAATGCATTTGGACGACTGGCAATTGCGAGGTTGCATGATGCAATGACTTTTGCACATGACTCAATTAGTAAGTCATGGGTCTTCTATATGTGATGCACTTAGCGCACATAACTATGGCAGATGACTCAGGGGTATGAGTTATAGGATTAGAGTTGGCGTGAAGAATGAGTATAAAAGGGGTCACTAGGACCCAGGAGAATGAGCTCTTCATGCTATCATCTTCGTATCTTCTTACCTATAACTTTACTACTTTACTCTTCACTAAGGTGGCCCTGCTGCACACCGACTCTTGTAAACGAGTCATCAGATAGGAGCCTTGGATGCTTAGCTATCTGACTCAGAAGAAGACGTATAGTCTCGAGTGTTCAAGGCTAAGATATCATCACCCATGTAAGATAAGTGCTGACCAGTAGGAATTGTTACACAGACCCAGAAAGAGCAGAGATAGCACTATGCTATGCACAGGATGCAATAAAAAAGGCTGCAAGTGCCAAACACAAGCCTTTTCTGAAAGAGGTAAAAGCTGGATAGAAGAAGATAGCAGATTTCAGAATAAAGCGAAAAAGGATAATGAAGGCTTTGTATACAGAGATTAGGAAGAAAGGGCATAAATACTGCTCTATAAGATAGATTCTACCTGTTTTTTCTCCCAAAATTAATAAAATTAAAATTATTGACCCTTTATTGTTGAGTATGAAATTATTGTTGAGCTGGCAGGCACTCCTCTGTAGTGCCCCAGGTTTGCAAGTTTGCGAGCAACCAGGGGTTGTGGCTGGTGAGCCACAACCTTGGCATGAGTAGAAATTACAACTTTGTTTCTTCTTTGTATTACTAGAACCCATGAACCCTGACTCTGATTCCTGAGACCCTGTCCTTAAACTCCTCGAGCCTTGATACAAGCACGTCTTGTTTGTACACTTGCTACTCTCTCTTGTCCCACCTGCCAGAGTGTGCCTTGAACTATCTGCCCTTGACACTTCATGGACTCTGTGCATTACACTTTGCCACTTAATCGTAATATATGGTATGCTTCCTTATCAAAATAGAAGTCCGCCTAGGTGCCTACGATAAGTCTAAGAGTATAAAAAGTAGAAAGAAATTATGGAGTGGGATTTGTATGGGCAATTGGAGATGGCATTATTGGTATTTCAGTAGACTACTTTTATAGTACAAGAAACTGTGCTTACCAAACACCCCCTTAGTGTGATTGGGTTAGGGCTCTTCAATGTTGCTGTTTTGTGAAAAATAGATTTTTTCTATTTTTTTGAAACCTTTATTTCGAGCACATTATTGCAACTTGACTGTTGCCACTTGTGGTTCACCAGACACTACACTTTATCACAAAATAATGTTTTGCCTCAAAACTCTATAATTAGGGTGATTATTGAGGTTTCGTGTTGCAACCAGACGCACCCTTGACCACCTCTCGAACCCTTACCAAAATAACAACATTACAGCAAGCAAACTACCAGTGCGCATGATGCAGCGTGAGTCCGTCCAAACATACAGAATAAAAATAATAAGATAATCACAGCCCCCTACCACGAACTCCTAGTCCTTCCTCTTCCCGGAATATCCATATCCACCCCCATCACTCATCCCTCCAACACCAAGTACATATCCATACCCGACTCTCCCCCCCCCTCCCCCAGCTCCCGTACCATTCCCAAAATTCCCAATAATCCCCCCAGCCCCTCCTGCTCCGCCACCTCCACCCCTGCGATCAAAAGCATACCTCCTCAACCTCTTTGGAAACTCCCACCCAACCAGGAAAGCATAGGCACCGCACCCACCCGCGAATGCCGAGAGCAGGCAGTAGCCAAACAAGCGCATGGTGGCATGTTCGCCATTGCTCCTCGCCGAGAGCGGGGACAACGTGTGGAACCAGTGTATCTTCAGCCGGAGCGGGAGTGAGTCGCCAATTATGATCCGCGTCAGGTCCGACGACATTGGGGAGGTGGAATACGCAGTGCCTGAGTCTATGACACCGGAGGTGGGCGAAGTTAAGTGAAAGAGGACGTTCATGTTTGTTGCTAGGTGCATGTGTGAGGCTTCAAGTTTGCCGGCGAGAGCGAAGACTGTTTTTCTTTCGTTAGTGCTTGCGTTTTGGAGCAAGGAGGGAAAAAAAAGGGGGGGGGTTGCCTAAAGGAATGTACTCCTCTTCACTCATCCCCTCCAAGTCCCGTTCACCGCCTAGTGGGCGAGCAGGTACTCGACAGGCCAGTGGCGAATCATGATGCACGTAGAATTCAAACAGGTGGAACATCTCGTCCGACAAAAAAGATATGGTACAATTCACCTCTCCGTCTTCCAGGAATTTGACCTCCAACGGTCGGCCAGTTTCGTTGCATGTTGCGAACGGGATATATTGTAGTATTCCAGTCTTTTCATCCTGTACATGCTCGCCGGTATCTCTGGTAATTGTGATTATGATCGATCAGCCAGCCGTGAGCTTTGAAAAGGGGTGGTGAGTAGCTGCCCCGGCAGAGAGAGGGCTTGGCTAGAAGAAAAAGAAGGGAAGGGAGGGAAGAAAGAAAGGGAAAACTTGAACTTACATGGTCCGATTCAAGCACTGCACAGAAATCCGACCTCCAGGGGTATACTTCAACGGCTCAAGGTCACCGGTACCGGGTTTCTCATAGGCGTTGGAAGAGGATACAAACAGCGTCAAGAGTAAGGCTGCGATGCCAGAGTTGTTGTGTGATAAACGCATAATTTCAAGGAGACCAAGAGGGAAAAACAATCAGAATAAGTAGTGTATCATACCCGTACTATGCAGTATAGCGCTGTATGCACAAGTGACCCAACAAGATTTTGTGACGCAGGGGAGCTTCTACCCTACCGTACCGGTATCCACAATCTCTCGTGCGCTGCCGTTGTTCCCATGAGAGGGAAAAAATAGGGGCCACCTTGGCTTTCACTCTTAGGTATTATAGGCGGCCACTTTAGCTCCTTCCCCCGTCGCTTCTATGATACAACTAAAATCAGTGTTCATAGCAGCAACCAAAAAATCTCTAGAAAGAACAATAATTTGCTATCGTACTATATAGCATATAACAAATATAAATCAACTTCTTTAGGCCTTCTCTGCTCTTATCCACTGCCTAGACTGCTAGATCCTCTCATGGATCGCCCATTCCACTGCACGAATATCACATTTGTTTTCCACTCATTCCCCCTCTTGTTTTTACTCGGCAAAAGATAAAGGAAAGGTAGAGATAGGAATAGAAATAAAATAAAAATCCGTACACGAAATAATTCAATACTCAACCAAAACAATTGAAAAGGAACAAGAAAAGAAAAAAGTGAGGAAAACAATGCAGAGGTAGAGGTAGAGGGTAGAAGGGAGGGAAGAAGGGAGGAAACGATGAAACCCGTCGACCAAATATATATATATATATAAAGAGAATCCCCAGATTATGGCATAAAAGGAAGATGGCCGAGGATGAGCGCAAGATAGCGCCTGCCCCAAGTTCCTCTAGCATGCAGAAAATCATACAATACGGATAGGTAGCTCTGTTGAGTATGAAACACCCGAAAACGATTCGATCCTCCCCGCCATATCAAAGCAAAAAAAAAAGAGAAATTCAGAACACATTTCCAGCAAAGTAATCATTCCACCCACCAGGCACAGGAAAATAAAATAATCCATCTCTTACAAGAACCCCATTCTAACCTCTGCAAAAGAATGAAAATCCGACACAAATGCCCTTTCTAGATATGTAATCTAACCAACCACACTGCCAGGTCCTGGGTCACGCACACTACCGGGCTCACCCATTCCCAACTGACCGGGACGGTTGTAGCTCCATCCGGTGAATTGCTGTTGCACCGATTGACTCAAAAAGTCACCGTCGACGACAGAGTCGGTGGGAACTTCGCTCGTGAACTCCTGATCGAAATTGGCAGTATCCATGGCATTTGTCTAAGACTGAACGTTAGCCTCGCACAAGGTCACAGTTTCTTATACTTGCTACATACCACGTTTGGTCTAAAGGCTGGATGAATCTTCTTCTGTAAAAGGCGCTTCCAATCAACAGTTTCAAAAAATTTGTTGGCCTTGATCTCAGCAGCCCCGTTGGCCCCCAGTCGCTTCTCCGGGTCACGATCCAAGAGTCTAATCAACAGAGCCTTCGCATCTCTATCAATATCCGCCGGGAATTGGAGTGGGTCCTGGAGAATCTTGTTGTACATCTCGTTGGTATTTTCATCATAGAATGGCGGTAATCCTGTCAACATTTCATACAGCAAGACGCCGAGTGTCCACCAATCAACAGTCTTGGTATAGCCTTGTCCGAGGAGAAGCTCTGGTGCCAAATATTCCGGCGTTCCACAAAATGCTAATAAAGCACGTAATCAGTATGCAAATCATTATCTATGAACGGAGCTGGTGGACGAACTGTTTGTCGTATCAGCCTCCTTCATGTTCAGCTTGCAAAGGCCGAAATCGCACAAGGCGATATGACCTGTGTAATCTAGCAAAATGTTCTCAGGCTTCAAATCTCTATAAATGACGTTAAACCCATGTAAACACTCTAATGCGCATAGCAACTCTGCGGTATAGAATCTCGAGCGATTGATCTCAAATTTCCCTTCCCTCTGAAGATGGTGAAACAGCTCCCCCCCATTGACAAAGGCAAGTACAAGGTATAGCTTCTCGGGGGACTGGAATGAGAACTTGAGAGGAACAATAAAGGGATTGTTGATCTGTGCCAAAACTGTACGCTCCGCAAGAGTATGATTGACTTCTGATCTTGAGATAATATGGGCTTTCCGGATGGTTTTGAGAGCATAGACTCGCTGAGTATCCCGCTTCCTAGAGAAAAGATTTTAGTCCAACGTAACAAGAGCTTGGACGAAAGGTCACTAGCGGACTTACTTGACCTGCATGACCTTCCCGAAACTACCTTTCCCAACAACTTTCAACAATTCAAAATCATCAATTGTCAGTGGCATATCTTGATTACGCCTGTACTCGATGCCAAGCCTAACACTTCCAGTGGACATGCTCAATGGCACCCAATCGATACCACTAAATCCTGGTGCGGTCGGTTGCTGCTGTTGCCCCTTCTTTCCGGACTGTGGGGCAATAGGCTCTTCGAACCTCGGCTGAACCCTGCAGCTTCCTAAGAACAGGTCTTCATCTCTCCCAACCGAGCCAGGATTTCGCATATATACCCCGATACTTAGATCGGTATCTCTGCTAACGTCGAACTTGTACTGTGTTGTGTACCCCGAGAACATGGGAGAATCCAAAGTACCGGAGTTAGCATTGACAATAACCTGAGTTTTGTCAAATTCCAAGACACAGTATGTCCTAAAGAGCTTTGACATTACTCGTTGGTGCCCATGGTGAGGTGCAGAGTTGGCAGTGCCGGGGCGAGACGAGGGGGTACCATTGGAGGTGGATGAAGACGGGCGCTGAGAATTGTATGCCGGGTGCGTTGGAGGTAAGGACAAGCCTTTTGCCTCGTGGAGGGTCACAATCAGCAACCCTGGCTTCACAGTGGAGGTTGGAGCAGCGTCGCCACTGTTAGTGGAGGTAGCTGTGGCAGGCACAGTCCCATCACTGGCGACAAGAGTGGAGGTGGAGGCCTGTGCGTTAGAGTTCGGGGTGATGGTGGAAGTCGATGAAGAGCGAGAGGCCGAAGGAGCACCCAAGTGTGTCTCTTTGAGTTCTATAACATCCAAATAGCCAGGTTAGCAAGCTCCGGCGAAGGTAAAGATAAGCTCTCAGGTCACGAGTCTCGGGGAAAAGTGCTCAAGAAGCAGTGCAACGAGTCCAAAATCACTTGCACAGCACGCAGACCAGATAGTGAGAGAAAGAGGTGGGGTGCAACGTTTTAGAGACTTTGGTAACTTCCAGGACATTTTTATGAATTTTGAATATTGTCGAAACGCAGGAGGAAAAGGCTGAGCTCTTGTTTTGATAGTGGACGATTGAAAACCGCAGGCAGCGACCGGTAGAAGACACTACAGTTTCAATGAAGCGGCTGAGAAAGGCGGTGGGGAAGCCGGAGAGGATAAACTCTAATGTATAGTGGTTTGCGTGCTGAAAGCGACAGACTAGAGGAAGAAGCCTGTAGTTAAGCGTAAGTGTCTGGTGAAGGAGGGAGGGCACGGGAAGTTCTGGGGGGGGGAGAGAAAAGAAAAGGGAGGAGACAAGAGGTGAACAGATGAGGAGATGAAGGACAGGCTCTGTGCGGGACAGGGCGGGAGCAAGAGGAAGAGAGGGAGAGAGGGGTTCGAGTGAAGGAAAGGGTCAGGTCAACGACACGGCAGGGTCAGGGGAGGAATGGATAGAGAGATGAATGTATCATACTGAGAGTATGTACTGTACCGTACTTGAATAGCAAAGGTGGTAGGATGTACAGTACAGTAGGGTTGCTCTAAAAAGGTTCCCCGATCAAGCAGAGAGTAGCGGCGGGAGGGAAAGTAGGTTAGGAAAAGTATGAGGTGGAAAAAGAGTGGAGAGTGAAAGAGAGAGGCTGGAGGAAGCGGGCAACCGCCAATGCTCTTCTGACCTAGTTCTTCCTATCAGTAAAGAAAGGGAAAATAACAGCAACCCGAACTTCTTGTTATGATACCGGTATTCAATGTACAGTATTCGTAGTTCCGTGACACTTCTCTCTCCCCTTCTAAACGCTTTGCAATAAACGGAGCGAGAGGGACGGACCACCAATTAACTTACCCAAGGAGGGGAAGGGCAAATCGCTTGAGTTCGGGATTCAGCCTCGCTTAGTCAGTGTGGATGATTATTTACCTCTGCTCATCATCCCCTTCTTCTTGCTCATCTATTCTTTTCCAATCTTCTCCCACTTCAAACCCTATAAACAGCTCCAAAAATTAACCAGTTTCAGGCTTTGCATGACCAGAGACTCCCAATAAAGCTGGATCTGGGTTCTTTGCTACAAGAAATACCCCACCGGGGCCTCAGCATGAAACACTGCGGAAATACTCGGACTGTCCGATCAGCCTCAGGGGAGACGTTTTCCTCCTGTTCTTCCAACAGAGGCAGCACAACATAGCGCGTGCTAAACCTCCTTGTGGCTTGATTACGGAATTACCAATACATAGGCCTCTTTGTCGTAATCCGAGAATTTTGTTCCGGCGTCAATCACAGTGAATAATGGCCGGGCAGAACATTCAGATTGGTCACGTTCGTCCGTGTTCGTCACAGCTCTCCCGTCCAAATTTCCATCCTTCATTTCCGATGCTGAAAGGTGCTTGCCACTGTGCTCCGTCACTCCGGTCGTAATTTACTTGTACGGTGGAGTGCAACGGAGAAAGGCACCCCAAGTAGCCTTGCACTTTTTTTATTTGCAATTTATAAAACCTGGGCACTGTAACGGTAGGTAAGGAAACTAAACTCGAGATATGACAGGAAAAAATGCGGTGAATATATTTGGCTCAGGTACTACACAGTACCGTATGGTACAGCCAGTGTCGGAACAGAGTGCCTCCTCCACAGAAAAAGGAGGGATCGTACGGATATCCCAGGACTTAACAATTATTGCACATGCGACAGTACCACTCGTACGAGTAAGAGTTGCTCGAGTAGATTAAAAGATGCTTGTGCTGATAAAGTATGGGGAAATATGGAAATTATTGCACGATATGCAATGTATATGCATCTAGAGATGTACCTGGGATCGCGAATCTCCCAGAATAGATACGGTATCCTCCCCAGAACGTGTTTTTCTCTGCCGCTACACAGTTGGGGAATACTGTACTGTACCTGCGCGCATACCGGTACTTATCTCCGGAATGCCTGCCCTGGTTGGGGTGACATTGAGGCACGCGCTCAAGCTTCTGATAGTAACGGACTGAGATACGACGGCTAGCGCTTGAAAGCTCAAAGATTGGTACGAATACAGTAATAGAAGCCAACAACTGGTGGGTGGGTTGAGAACAACAACTTCATGGCTAACAGGAGTTCGAGCAATTACAGTGCTTAAATGGAAGAAAGAAAGAAAAATACAATAAGAATAAGAAATTGAGATTTTTTTAATTCACCGGCACATTAAAAAGGTCTATGATTTTTTGAAAGCGAAGCCGAGATAGAGTCCTAATTACAATTAGTATCGGTATAAAGGAGGTGTTCAAGGGTATCAACAAGGAGTGAATCATAACTAACCACAGGCCTCCCATTCTTCGCTTCCGAGAGCAAATCTCCCTTCCCTGTCTCTAACACCCATTCGCTCACTGAGGATACGAAGATCTTTATCATCTTTCTCCTCTCTCCAAATATCGTGGAACGGCTTTTTATAGATTAACTCGAGATTGTAGTCTTCAGCAATACTGTTTAGTAGAATTGTTAGTCTCGCACCGTAGTGAGGTTTATCTTGCCAATGAGGACAAAAGTCGTGCCGGAATAGGAGAGGGATTGCCTACGCTCTGAAGGCCTCCCAAGGGACAACATATTCCGGGACTTCTTCGACAGCTTCTTCCAAGAAGAAGCTATACCTCCAGCCCCATGGTGGTCTAAAAACCCCAGTCTTAGGCGGTTCTTCGGCAAATCTTACTCTGTAGATACTGTTTCCCCATTCCTGTAAACCATGCTCATATTTGTCCAATTTCTCCTTTTCGGGAGAGTCTGCAGACATGTGTTTGCCCCTAACGCGCGCCGAGATCACATCGCTAGAGGGGATTGTTCCTATAAACCTGCCTCCTTTTTTCAGAGCACCTGAAACATTTCGGAGCATGTTTCGACACTTTTGCTCGGACTCGAAGGCGTAGTGCATGCAGAACATCATCGAAACCACATCAAAACTTGAATGAAATAAACGTTAGCTTTCTGTGCAGCAAAAGGCACGCGATATGAGTTCTTACCCTCCCCCGCTACCCCATCTGGCCGACATCCGGGTTGACTGTCCAGGACCGACATTGGGGTCTACACCGACCTTAGAAACAATCGGAATTTCTCCGATCCAACGTGTCCAACAATCCATCACGTGGAATTCGGCCTGGAAGATTTGACGGCCATTTCTGTCCCTTCCACCGCCCCGCTTTCTCCTCGAGTCCCTGATCATACTGTCATACCTATCCCTGGCATGGTCGATACTGACATCTGCAGTGTCAACACCGACATAAAACCCAACCTCTTGGGGGGCACTCTTCCACTTGAGTAAATCACCACCTTTACCGCATCCCATATCTAATACAGCGAGGTGTGAGCCAGGCTCTCTGGAATGATTGCGGGGATCGAAGTCATCGCTCGGGGAGAATTTCTGGACAATCGTAGACTTGATCCAATTGTTGAAACTTCTGAGACCTTTAATTCTTGAGTCAGTCTTCCGCCAGGTTTTGCCCAACTCCCGTTTGTCGTTGTAGTGGGCTTTGACAACCTCCTCGACACCTCTCTCTTTGATGACCTCTTTGGACTTTCTCTCTATTTCCTCCTCCATCTTTCTAAGTCTCTCCCTAGTTTCGGCCTTTTCCTTCTCCGAGAACCTGCTCGCTTGTCCAGGTCTCTTGCGTTTCCGCGGCGGGCTAGAGTCTCTGCTCCTCGAGCCATCTTCCCCTAGAGTTGGTGAGGGATCCCTTCTAGGAATTAAAGGGGGGGGTGATGATTTATATTTGTAACGACCGCTAGGGGACATTGGCCGGCGTTTGTAGGGTTGGTGCTGCGCAGGAGGAGATCCAGGACGGCGCCTAGGAGAAGTATTTCTGCGGGCGCTCTGGTAATCATCGGAAGTCCGTCTCCTATCGTCGGTTGGAAAAGTCGGCGAATCAGAAGCATCGCCATCCTTCACATTGGAAACCCGTTTTCGCCTCTCACCCGGCGATGACGAAGAGGTGGGCTTTCTCTTTGTTGCCGATGAAGAGGCTGATGTATTACCGTCCATATTTGCCTCACTGTGTGTAGTAGTAGCAGTAGGAGTAGTAGAATCGGTGGAGGTTTTAGGTGCACCGGTATTTTTTATGTCCTTTCGTGGTGTTTCCGGGCTCATGGTCTCAGAGCTAGCTTCTGAGCTACCGCCCTCCTTTTTGTCTGAAGAAGTCTTAGTGACAGCGTTATCTTTCAGCGCATCATTCTTGTCTTCTACGGGGCTCAGGCGGTCGCCAACAGTGCTTATCCGACGACGTGGAGGGGTGCCTGCGTGCGCCGGACCCGCTGGAGATGCCTGCTCTTGTTGCTGTCGTTCTCGGTCCTGTTGTTCCTGTTGTTGCTGCTCGGTAAAGCAGTCGCGAGCGGAATCGTACATCTTGTCGGTCTTATCCTACTGGAGCACAAGATGCCTCTGGAGTCTTATGAGGGAACGTCGTTGCAGAGCGAAGAAGATTGGAGGACGCCGGGTTAGCCGATTCGTGCGGACGCATCACCCCAGGTCTACAATATTTTTGTTTTCCTTGGCAAAAACGCCAAATCGGGAAAACACAAATTTACGGCATTCAATCATTGTCTAGAGCCACCACGCTAACCCAAATGTTTTCATACTAGTAGAAAGTCCCAAATTGTATGGGGCTTTTTTATTTCAACAAGAGTTCTAGTAAATATGGTGGGCTCTCTATCTTTTGGGTTCCATATTTGCTACTCGGCCTCACAATCACGTTATATTGCTGTTGGAGGTTACAGTATTGGTACCATACAGGCCTTGGTCAGCTGGCGTAACAATGGTGGTAAGGCATCCCAGGGTATGATACGACCGGATACGCAAGGTTCTCGTATCCTACCTTGAGAATGATACCTATGAACAACAATAAAATAGTAAGAGCCTTTTGGATAGCTGTTTTGGGATACGAGTCTGGAAACGTTGTAAACTTTTATGGCAATTTGTTTCTACCGAATAATAGAAAGAGAACTAGTACAGTAGTACTCGGAGGGGTATGGGAACTTTGCGGACACGGCTGTATGTGAGTGCAGCATTTCAGGTGGTACATTGGCGCTAGCCACTTGCAACAGGTTGATATCAATACGCAGTACAAGGCGGATGCGCCGCAGAGGTCTATGCCATCTAGCAAGTAATGGAATCAAAATGTACTGTAATATGCAAAACAAGCCAACGAAGAAAAAAAGAAAAGAAGAAAGTAGAGTCAGCCCCAACGCCCGTAAAGTTGTATTACCAATTGCACCAATCATTTACCTGAATGTATCAAACGTTAGCTTTTCTGGAACTAATGTATCAGGTGCTCAAATGGGTTTATATCCAACCTACCATTTTTCATGACCGCTACTCCTTTTCTGACTGCCCCAGCCAATGCACCAGTCTGAATCCCTTCACTCCCCCCACTTCCGACTCTCCATTCAACCTCAGCCAGTCCCTCCATCCAGAGAATCCTCGTTTGTTTTGGAACCTCTAGCCTTTCCAACTCATCCGACAAACTCGATAGTAAGTCGGCTAACGCTAAACCTTTTTTGGTCTTGATATCGATGATCGTTCTCAGGCTAGTTGTGATATCACTGCTAAGTAGAGTCTTGAGGATGATTTGTACATCTTCGGGGTGTGGTGCAGCTATACAGTCGTAGATATGGGTTTCGGTGATATCTTCGCGCTCTACGGCAGGATCTGGGCGGCCTTCGTCATCTAATGGGGTAGATGAAGCATAGCACGCCTGCAAAACATTCAACGAGCGTCTCATATCTCCGCGGGAGAGCTGAAGAAGAGCATCTACGGCAGAGGGCGTAATTTTCACTTTTTCTGTGTCGATGACGTGGTCGACTCTTTTGCGAAGAGCATCTATCGGAAGGGGAGAGAATCGAAAACGAGTGCAGCGAGATAGAAGGGCTGCGTTTAGCTTGTGCGTATAGTTTGCGATTATGCAGAATCGGGTATTTGCAGTATACCTATAGGAACACGGAGGTGATGTCAGTTTGCAGGTTCAAAACTCCGATCGATGATGGGAATGCGAGTGGGGAATGGTTGGGACACGTTACTTTTCCATGATTCTCCTTAATGCATTCTGCGCAGTGCTGGTCATCGCATCAGCTTCATCCAGGATAATCAATTTGAAACTTCCCAGTTGACCATCCGTCTTGGTGGAGGCCCCGAAAATCTGTTTCGTTGATGCGAATGTTTTGATTTGTTCGCGAACAACCTCGATACCTCTATCATCCGAAGCGTTCAACTCGAGAACCTGTTGGCGGATATTGTGAGCCCCATAGATATGCCGTGCCAACGCAAGAATGGTGGAGGTTTTGCCGGTTCCAGGCGGCCCGTAGAAAAGCAAATGGGGAAGTCGCTAGAACGTGTTAGCACAATGAAGCAAAAGCGGCTCGGGTAGGTGCAAATGCACATTCGTCTGAACAAACTTATTAACTGATAAAACACACTTAGCATAATCCGTCAGCGTTCAACCGGTGGGTGTAGGCTTACTCGTAGTGAGAATGTCTTCGTGTCCAGAGACATCACTGAGGGTGTCTGGCCGGTACTTCTCCACCCTGAACAATTGTATAGGTTAGCCCAGAATGCAAAACTAAAAAAACCTCACCATTACATGCGCAAGAGATAGTGATAACAAACCAAGGAAGTGTATCCCCAGCACTTACTGGCAGATTGGCCTTGCTAAGTTTTTTCCCTTTCTGTTCACTCGAAAAGGCAACATCCTTGGCGGCAGCATGCTCCTCATCGAGCTCCATTTCATCGACGTCTGACATTTTCGGAGCAACCGCTTGATTGAATTAATAGAGAGAACGTTGTTGGTGAATGGAAAGAGCGCCTGATTTCGGAGTGGCAGTTCGTGTCCGATGTTCGCGTCTGGAGTTCGTGCAGGGGGCCACTCTTGCTTAATCAGCTAGCGCTTTGCGTTAGGGGTCACCTCGCGACACTCCAGCCACAACTGGGCTGGACCTCACCTCATGAAACACGAACAATGAACAAACAGGGGGCGAAACCCTTTCGAAAACAAGAGGGTATGATATCATATCATACCTTGGTCACTTGGGCGGTCTGTCACAGTCAAATTCCTCCCCAGGCAGGTTGAGTCTGTCCTGGAACAATTTGAGCTTTGGGGTTTGCAGAGAATACCGCTGTGGAAGTGACAGAGATGACCTCCTTTTAGCTAGATAGCGTGTTCGGCCGGGTTGCGCTTGTAGACTCAGTTTGTGATTTGACCCTAAGCACCGTAAAATACTGTACGAGTAGGCTGGAGAAAATTGACCGGAACGGGTGATTGTGCAACATGACCGTGAGGAGAGGAAACTAGAGTCAATTGGGGTAGAAAGAAACGTTGTCTACGGTAATCGATTGCTATAGAAAGTGTTCTTACTTTTCTTCCATGTTGCCCTCTGAAGAAAGCAGAGCCACGCCTACTGTGCCGGTACTCGAATACTGGTATCATAATATTATGTGAAAATTTTCACGCGTCAAGCTCCTTCTAGGAACCGACAAAACACTGCTATGATACAAACGACCCTATCCCTTTCTCACCAATACTTAAATTTACCAAGAGTGCTGAGCTATTTGGGCACTGAAGAGACTCAAGGTCCGATTGCCTGACCGAGTTCAGTTAACTATTGCCAAATCTAGACTTGTCATAGCATGGCTATCAGCAGATTTGGTGTTCTTGGACCCAAAGACATAATAGTATTTATGGCAAAAATATTCAGGTATGATAAGATTATTATGATACCATCCACAAGGTTTCGCATGTCAAAGGTGTTTACACTTTCATCTAATCTTTCTCTCAAATAACATAAAAAATAGAAAGACAAAATACATAGAAAAAACTGATAGCTAGAAGTCTGCTGGCATTCTACTGAAATTATATCAGCAAAAATATAGGCTAGCACTCTGAGTGCCCATAGCGTCTGGTGTACAGGACACACAGAACATTAATTACGACTCAGGATGCAACATTGGATCTTAGTGGCATCAGGGCACAAGCAAGTTGATACAGAATTCTCAGAGCATAATCAGGTACAACAGGGTTGACATCAAATTCTTAGTGCACAACCAGGTGCAACACTATGTTGTTAGGACACAACCTAGTGCAATACTACATTCTCAGGATGCAAATGGGACACAACATCAAATCTGAGTCTTGTTGAAATATAAACAAAATCTGTACCAAATGCTCTGAAATCACTAGTTCCTGAAGAGTTCCCCAATTCCTACTTTGTGATTTACCATAGAAATTGGAATAATTGAACATCATGCTAAGAGGTCAAAATAAGGTGAGTCATGCTAAGGTGGTACAGAGGAAATTGCGTAATATCAGTTTCAGATTTTACTAACTATCTTCATAGAAAATATTTTCTTCATCCTCATCCTGTACAGACCCAACCCCAGCTCCCACCAACTCAGCCTCTTTAAACTCCTCATATCCCCCCACCATCCAGTCTTTCAAACCCTCCTGAAGGTAAGAATTCTCAATTCCCTTGGTTGAAATTTCCCTATCACAGCTTCCATCGATAGGCAATGCTAACTCAAGTATCTGAAAAGATTTTTTCACAACCTCTATACATTTCCGGGAAAATATCTCCTATGCATCTCTGACTGGCCATATTGTTAGTACCCTCCTCTGACCAACCATGCTTCCTGTAAGCTGGCCTCCATTCTTAATAACCCTCTCCTCTTCAAATTCTAATTTATCTAACCGTTCTGTATAGATTTCCTAAAAGTACTGGATTCTGGTTAGTATTTGCCCCCCTTTTTTTTTTCTTGAATAGTTTCTAGAAGTGTAACGTGTTCAGGCTAGGCCCTAGTCATGTGGTGGTATGATAGGAGCAGATGGCTTCTTGATCAACAAGAAGCGAGCGCTGCAAGCTAAAAGAGGCTTCGAACGGGGTGTAATAGGAGATCAAAGAAGTAACCGTTCAACCAAGTATATTAAGAATACTGTCTGTCGAAGTCTGCTGTTTCCATGGCGGAAATCAGCGGTCTTTAAATACAGCATATCGCTTATCTCCAGTATGAGCGATATTATAAAACAATGTGTGTATCAACCGATAGCACATGAAACAATTCACATATCAAACGATACTGTGAACCCAAACATAAAACGATGTGTGTATCAACCGATAGCACACGAAACAATTCATGTATCAAACGATACTGTGGACCCAAATATAAAACAATGTGTGTATCAACCGATAGCACACGAAACAATACGAGTATCAAACGATACTGTAAAACCAAATATAAAACAATGTGTGC
>PYWC01000063.1:887646-907323 GCA_003182015.1 Tuber magnatum
AGCGGGGGGGTGCGGGACCCGTAAATGTGGTGATAGTTCTCTGGTGTTGAGTCGTTCCCGATTAGGAAATCTTTTTCAATGACCGGAGTTGTAACGGAGACAGAGCGTGACCAGTAGCATAACTTGAAGCAAACTATTATGAAGTCAAACTCTTATCAACAAAGGTGACTTTTATAATAGGCTGTAACGCTACCAATATTGATAGTGAGTAGACACCTTTTACGCAGTTTGAAAGCTGGCATCGAGTAGATCTATACTGCAAAGCATGGAGGGCTGCAGCCAAAGGACGCTTGAGGAATCTGGTGTTAAAATCAGTACATAGTCAAAACCTCTCCAGAACCTCTATAACGTGTTCGGGCCGTGCCCTAGTCACGAAGCTGTACAATAGGAGCAGATGGCTTCTTTATCAGCGAAAAACCATATTTACTCCCTATATCTCATGAGCTATATGAGGTATATGGAGTTAAAATATAAAACTCCCTTTGTTGTAGACCTTATTCAGGTCTCTCTTCCTTGTGCCTAATTCTTGAGTGATTTAGTCTTGGCCCACATCCCCTTTCTTTGTCAGATTTCATTCAACTGCCCAAGACTTTGTATGGTCCAAATATGCTGTTCCCTGGCTACTTAGGTATTAATCCGCTTTCCCTGAAATATCCGGCTTCACCTTTAATCCCCCCCATGTCCCGCAACCTTGCCTCCTATCCATAAATCATTCAAGCGCTACAATGTCTTTTGCATAACGCCTCATGTTATTCCTTGTCCTCAATTCTTAATCCTCCTTGCTCCTCTCTTCTGCCTTGCTATCGCAACAGATCTGTCACCTTGCCTGTCTAAATTGGATCGCACCACATCTCCTTTGGTTTATCTTGCCAAATGCCTTTCGCTTCTCCTTATACTCTCTTTTGATCTGCTGATCTCCTTGATCGACATCTAATATTCTCCTTTTCATGTCTCGATTGTGACACCTTATGCATAAACTGTGTTACTCCAGATACCTTTTTTTCTATCTATTGCCTCTCCATGGTAACCTCCTGTTGTATGGTTTGGGTAGCCTCTGAGTTCTTGAGATGCTTATTCAATTGAGAGTCGTGCAGCTCCCGTTGTTCCTCGCGATTTGCTGGTATGATCGTTTTCTCATGGTCATATTTGTCCCGCTAATCAGGCAAGAATATCCCTCTCTGTCACAAGATTCATTGACTATTATGATGTCTTGCTTATTCCTTGTACTCAGGTTGCTCAGATTGCTTTCTACATATGGCCTATTGTACCTTGCACGTCCCATTTCATTCTTTGTGGAATTTGCTACTTTTATGCCACTACTATTTATATAATAATTCATTCTAATGATAGTTATTAAGTAGTTACAACCATCCTACTCTTGCGGCGCTCTCAATTATCCTGATCGGGACCTTCCACAAGTCCATTAACCTCCGCTCCAGCCCACGGGTCCAAATTGTCCTCCCTCTTGCTTCCTTCATCACCAGAAACCTCTAATCCAAGATAGCCCTCGGCTTCCGGGTCCTCTAGAGGAGTACAAGATTCATGATCCTGCATAACCCCATTTTCGCATAGCAGGTGCTTTATCTGTTTCATTGTGTCTTCAACAAGTTTCTTTTGAACCTGAGAACGTAAGTGCTGCCAGGTTGCCCATTGGCGCAAGTAAACATCTGACCTAAGTATCAATAAAGCACCAAGAGCTTTACAATGTCCCATTCTCACTTGGAAAGAACTCCAACTTACTCTAGGCAGTTAAGACCGAGAAATCAACAGGTTGAATAAAGGTTCCTGTAGCCCATGCTTTCAACGCATGATAGATACAAGCCATTGTAAGACATATCAAGACATCATTAATACGACCCAGAAATTATTTGTCCTTTCTACCTCACATTTTTCTATTGTGGAACCACTTGTGGTACAGCAGTTTTGCTATCTCTGGTGCAGCAAACTGGAAGCCACATTCCTACATTCATTAGTCTTTCCTTGTCCCATACAGGGCGTAGTTAGTTTGAACTCACCTCTTGCCTACTTGGATGGCAGGTGAAGCGATCATTCTTCAGCAAATAGCCCACCTTTGCTAGAATATCTGTCTATGATTTATGCTGAAGGGCATAGGAGTCCTGTACTAGGTTCCTGGTTTCTGAAACAAGATATGACCTAGCACTAGACTACCTTGCTTTCAACTACGTAATTCTATTGTCATCGGAGAGGCTTTCTTAGAACGTTTGATGGTGGGATTGTACTTACAAACGTTATAGTATACTTCTGCATGCCCAGACTGGCCCATCTGAGCTTGGTAGCTGCTTTCACCCAGTAACCCTTCAGTAGTGAATCGTTTTCACAAGGCTTGACAAAAGGATTTACCAACCAGGTATGATACCGTACCATATTTGCTCTGTTTTCGAAAACTACCCCTTCCTCTCCTTGAATAAAGTTCGAATGATCAGAAAGTGTGGTTACCGGGTTGTCAATATCAGACGTAGCTTAATCCTCCCAGGCTGGTTGACATCCAGACCTAACCGGTAGTATAGTTCCTGAGGCTAAAACTGAGGGAGGACAGTTTGATGAGTTAACTCTCAAATTGCCGGAATGCCTTTGTGCATCCTGGCTCTGGGACGAGAATGCAGGAGCAAGTCCATCAAGAGCCAGCGATGGTGACTCCTCAGTAAGCTTTATTATCAGTAGATTGTACCTAAGATCATAAATTATAGCTTACCAATCTTAGCCTGCTCCTCACCCTTCTTGGTTGTTGTGAAAGAACTTCAGCAGGATGCTTTGAGAGTCTGTGGTGACGTTGGGGTACATCATCGCTGTCCTGGTCGATATCCATGACATCGTCTTCAACCAATGAATCCGCTTGAACCTAAGCTCTCCTTGGTGGAGTATCAACATTAATCATCACAGTTGAAGACCTTCGAGAGGATGCTGAAGTACCGGGGACTGTTGATGTTACTACATGTGATCTTGTATTTAGTACTTAGTAGTTAATATATCCCCAGGAGCCCAAACGTACCTCTGTTCGTGTTCCCACTCATTGGTGAAGATTTCAATTTGGAAAGGTCGAAGGAGAATGATAGAACAGAATGTGCAAAGTTCTAGGGAAACTATGCGAGATATAGACCTCAGGCGTCCCATTTGTGACGATCAAACCTATTCCATTTTACACTGGAGAGCTAGTCAGGTTTTGGTTTACCTTTATGGTCTGTGTATATCATGATCCTGCACTCAGAGATGCTAAGCCCTTTTGTCTTTCAACGTCTCAAAAGAGATGCTCTCAGGGCATAATGGGACCAGGCGGTAATGTGATATGCGCTATTCTAGGACAGGGCTCTCTACCCATATTGCTAGAACCCAATACCTAATTAATAATACCGCTGTAACCACTTGAGAGCAATTCCGTTCAGAAGTATCCCATGAGAAGAATGCTGATATTAGCTAAAGAGTAAGTATGTTTAATGGCCTATAATACCTGTCTATATCCATATGACCAAGAAAGAATACGGTTAATATTCGAAATATCACTAGGAGTAAGTATAGCGAAACAAAGTCCTAACGGAGAGATATGGTATAATTATAGCATAAGTAAAGCCCAAAAGGGACGAAAAACAGAGAAACCCAAGGAAACAAAACGAAGAAACCCAGAAATCCTAGAAAACAAAAAGTCCAAAAGAGACAAAAAACAGAGAAATCCAAGGAAAATGAAGCGAAGAAACCCAGCCCAGAAAAGAAAGCAGAGAAATCTAGAGCAAAACAAAAGCCAAGAAACCCACCCCCGCAAAAGCCCAAATAAGACGAAGCAAGTCTCCAAGATCTCACATCTTAAACTAAGCCTAAGTCTCACAACCCAGAGGAGGATGACTGGGAGCCAAAGCCTCAGGTTGTTTATCTTTATCCACGTAGAGGGGCATATAATTCGCATCCTGTTTTACTCGCACCCAGGAGATTAGCTCACCAGAGTGCAATTTAAACCTAATCACACACCGGTCATTGCTCTTTGTCCTTTTCTTCTATCTAGCTTGGAACCTAGTAAAGCCCCTTTTGCCCTTTGCCTGGTGTAGCAGATCTTCTTCCAACTCCAAGTTGGTATCGGGTTCTGTATAGAACTCGGCAATATCAAACTGACCGGGATTCAAATAACAGTCCCCACAGCTTGTAATTGGCGTATTGGGATGAATGGGGGAAGCATCGGGAGAGCCATCCATAGGAGGAGCCAAGGTATGGTGCAGGAAGCAAGCCATGGTGAGAGGTTGGGCATTGGAGAGGCAAAGCCAGGCGTTAATCTGATCATCATCAATCAGTTCAACCTGGTGGGTTGCGTCAGGTGTGGTGTTGTGGGGCTGGATATCTTCAAGGATGCCCACCAACTTTTGAGGGTATTCCCTATTCTCAAGGTGCCAAGAAACAGCTTCACCAAGCTCTTGTAGGGTGTAATGCCTCAGAATTGCCAACCAAGTCCTATTTGGCATTCCACCTGCAGGAACTACCCAGGGTAGCGAGTGTGCGGTTCTGGCTTTGGGCCGGCTTTCGTAACTCGGTGGCTTTCTTAAGAACGTCGGCAATGAGGGAGTTGAGAGTGCAGTGGAACAGCTGGTAAGGTCCGCCATGAGGGGTGTTAAACTTTGCTTGGAAGCCTTGGAGAGTAGAATGTGAGGTTGCAGCCGTCCTCACTTCTTCCCATAAGGCATTCCCATACTGACTCCTCAAGATAATCTTCTTTCTCCTTGTATTGCTGCAAGACAAAGTTCCTTACAGCATGGTACCTCCTCCAGGCAATGGTGCCCCCCACTTCGTTCAGATTCAGCTTGGTTCTAAATTCCACAGGGGGAATTCACAATATCCTGGTAACTTATTAGATCAACAATAACCAAAGTCAAGGAAGGAACTACAAGGATGTGCAAGAGACTTACTTATGCAATGTAAGTAAGAAAAAAAGTCTGGTAGCGGGATAGGTAATTGATCTATCTTCTCAAGAGCTTATTGGTACTGTTATAGGTCTATCAGGCGCTTTTACTGATCGAAAGTGTTTGCGTGACTCGATGGAGAGGTAGAGGGAGTGGTTACACCTTAAAGAATTAGCGGTTGTAATGAGAAACTTGACGAGAGCTCCAACTTACCGTATTGGGGCTTTAAAAGGCCAGATGAGGTTCCCCTGTTAAGGAGCTAAGATTTATTCTATGACCGCTAAGTCCAAGATCAAAAGGAGCTGCCGAACGATCTAATTGAGCCACTCTGTAACCTTTGGTGATACCCACAAGATAATAGAACTCCGCGAGAATAAGACAAGCTGATGGGAGAAGGTAATGGGATGCTAACAGTGATTGTTAATAATCCGATTAATTATTAGAGGTAGAAAACATACCTTTAAATAACTGAAATGACCTTGATGAATGAATGAACCGACAGAAGTGAAGAGGTTTGATGATGAGGGAGAATGGAAGGAAGGAAGATGGGGAGGAAGGTGGTGCTAAATAGGACGAAAAAGGAGCAGCTTGAAAATTCGAGGTGTTTGTTGAATATCCAAGTTTTAACTCGGGCAGCAAACCTCTTGAAAGAAGTACTATGTTCGTCGTACATTCAAGATCTAAAGGCCTGTTCGGAATGTACAAAAGAAAGTGTACGGAGATACAGCGCCATTCAAGTACAAGCATATGAACTTGTATTCTTATCCTGAACAAACTCACTGTACTATTGAAGGTATAAGTCAAACAAACTTGGAAAAGAGCTCTAGAGAGGTATGAATAGTATGCGACAAGGATAGCCCTAACCTATTTGTACTGGGGATTTGAAATTTCTCACATAAGGAAATACATACTTTTAAATGTGGATCTTGTAGGTTCAATTTGACCATGTAAAGTCTTGGATCTACTGAGAATAAGATGCAGAAAGAGTGTGATTTTTCATGATACATTGTATGATGCAACGGTGGACAGGCCCGGGGGTGGGTACAAATTAGGAATAGTGCTAAATAGTTGGGTTGCATCCCGAGCGCACAAAGGGGTGGACAATCAGGGAAGCACTTGTGCGAGCAGGGAGGATAGTTGAGGATAATACTACTGAACAACATCATATTTGGACAGAACTTTAGTACAAACTGGCACTATATTGTTATTTGAAGATATAGTGTACTCTACTTAATTTGCAAGCGAGAGGTATAGTCGAGACTATTGATTGTTGTTCGTTATTTATGCGCTTCTAACAAGCTAACCAGGGGATCTAGTATGATAGTTTTATAAAATGGTACAGGAGTCACAATGTCCATACTGTACAAAAAGATACAAGTCAAGTACATGGTACAGAAACCATATCGAAACGGAGCACTCAACCTTTGTACAGCCTGAAAGGATTGTATGACAAGCAATCAAAGATGAACCACAAGCCCTAGATCCATTTCTGGAAGCAAATGAACCCTTCGATTCAATTGACCTTTCGGAGGTAGATTATGAATTGGAATCAGATCAGAGTGAAGTAGATTCTGATGTTGAGAGTCTCGACCTCTCTGAGAGTGAAGGAGGTTTTATTGAGTTGGATGAATCACCCACAGCAGCAAATCACAACACTGCAGGGAGAGTTCTCCGTGACACAGTACAGCATGAAAAGGCCAAAGATGAACTATGGGAACTCTTTCAAAACAAGACTGACTTTGAACTTGCCCAATGGTTTATTGAAGCAAAGGTATCTAAAGAGCATATTGACAGGTTTTTCAAGAAAGATTTAAGGCTGGAGAATAGTATGATTAAGTCTGTCTACTATCTGCTTCGTACAGTTGATGAGCTAGAATCAGGCTTAGGAATGAAAAGTTGGAAAGAGGGCTTGGTATCATTCGATGAGCTTGTAAGTAGATCAATTTGTACAAGGTATTTAACTAACATGTAGCGGACCTTGAGGATGGATCTTGGGTGGAGGTTCCTTCGTTCACGCAGAGATTCTTTTACTGCAATCCCGTTGATTGTGTCAAATTCCTTCTTAGTCAAAAATGCTTTGCACAGGCCATGGTTTACACCTCAATAAAGGAATGGAATAGCGAAATACCTCCCGAGAGGGTGTATTCAGTGATGCATACAGCTGATTGGTGGTGGGAAACTCAGGTAGGTGACAATTGGACATTCTGCGGTCTGAATAGACTGTAAGAAAGTACTGGCATATTTGTACCAACAATATAAAAAGAATAGTTTACCCGAAGGAGTAACACTTGTACCGATCATTTGTTCTTCAGATGTTACGTTTCTTACGAACATCTCAGGAGATAAAAAAGCCTGGCCAGTTTACCTGACTATCGGCAATATCTTGTCAAAAAGGAGAAATAAATCATCCAAGCATGCGACCGTCTTATTAGCACTTTTGCCTGTCCCATCAAAGATGCTCAGGGTAGTGTCAAAAGATTCGCAACAACGAGAAGTGAACAATGATATTCTTTGTCAGCTTATAGAGGCTATTTTCGCTCCATTAACTGCTATTGCACAAGCCGGAATTGAGGTCGAATGTGCGGATGTCAAGGTTTGACAATGTTTTCCACGGCTTGTAGCTTGGATTGTGGATCATTTGGAAAATGTTACTTTGCATGGAATTCAGCAGAATCAATGTGCGGTTTGTGAGACTCCACCAAATCAGTTGGGAGTCTATATGGGACATTCCACAGCTAAACGAGATTACACATGAAGTTGAACACTTTTCACCAAACATTGTAATAGGGATAGGGAAACTGGTGAAGATTTGGCTAGTCTCGGGTTCAGATTGCTTCCAAGTATCTTTTCGGGAATTTCTAGCGTTGATTAAGCCTGCTTGCCAAAACTAGATATCCTACACGTCATCTACCTCAGAATATTCAAAATGCATCTCATGAAGTGGGTAATTGGATTTCTTAAGAAGGACAAGAGACTGCAGACTTTTGATGCTGTTTGAAGGAGTCTGCCAGCCTATCCCGGATATTTACTGCCCAATAAAGAATACAGTAGGGTGTTACAATATACTGGCAAAGAAATGAGAAATTTGGTTAAAGTTCTCTTGCCATGTTTTGCCATCACACTCTGTTGTCCCAGTGCCTCTGAATGTTAAATCTTTACCAGGATGCTGGCTTGTATGCGATCAATTGTCGACTTCATGCTTATAGTACAATATAAAAGTCATACTGATGAGACGGTTTTATACCTTGCGCAGTACCTCAAAGCCTTCCATGATCACAAAGATGTCTTTAAAGAGTATCGGAAGGATAGGTTGACAGCCCAAAAGGTGCAAGATGTAACATCGAGAATACAAAGTGTAAACAGTCATATACTTAATCAACATCGACTTTCAGGTGTCACCATGGCTCAAAGACGGCACATTGCGGATAAACAGCGTCAAGAGCTTGAGGGTGTAGTAGGAGATATATATGATGAGGATGTCGCTTTCAACTTCATTAAGATACACCTATTAAGTCATTTTGAAGACCATATATGGTGGTTTAGAAATATCCAAATGTATTCGACCAAGTCAGGGGAGAGCAGCCATAAGACCATGGTCAAGGAGAGCTATAGATGGTCGAACAAGAATGATGCAGCCTATCAGATACTATGGACTTATGCCAGACTCGACAGCTTCAAAATTCATAAAACGAATGTCAATACTTACGTTACACATCCTATATGGGACGAATACAGGAGTAGAGCTTACAAGCGGCGTATCGGATCAGCAATTAGACGACCAAAGAGATTTACACCAATTGTTGATGAAATCGCGCAGCTCGAACCATTGTTAAAAGATTTATCAGGACTCATAGTTGATTATTATCGGTGGAAATCAGCCAGAGATAACACTTTTGATGAAGACTCTATTCGAAAGTTCCCAATTGAAATCTCCTGTGTATTACGGGTTCCGGTAGAAGACTTTCAGGACTCAAAGGAGCTCACATGGCACATTCTCTGCTGTACAGGAACACAGCTCTGGAAATCGACAGGGTATAGTAGGAATGATTGGGTATAGGTGGATTGTGGTAATGTAAACATCTATGGAGCACTTAGGGGACTCTATCTGGCTCATTTGGTATCGGTTTTGAAGGTTTGCAATATTATTACAGGCTCAGTTGACCAGCTTGTACTTGTAGATAGGCTTTATGTTGAGAATTCCAGCAAAATTAGCAATATTACCAGACTGGTTACTATCATATTAGGGATGGGACAGAGATCGGCAACAACACAAATTGTAATAAGTATCAAATGTATCATGGGAATGGCACATCTGGTTCCAGAGTCTGCAGGAGCTGGGAATAGCCATTGGTATGTAAATAATAGAATTGATTTAGAGACGTTTAATAGAATATATTGAAAGATTGTAGCTGAATATATCTTTATAATAGTCTTAAACCTCTACAGCAAAATACAAATGAGCCGGACAAGAGTAGAAAGAAAGCAAGGCCTGCAGAAATAGAAAGGTTTAAACGAGAATGGGCTGGTAAGGTAAAGCAAGGACCATGGTAGACGGATTATAGTGCAAGAATACCAAAATTGTAAAATAAGTGGGGAAAGGAACTATGGTGCAGTAATAAAGAGCAGGGAGTGACCACAAAGAACAGTGGAATGTGTAGAGGGATGCTGGGCATGGACAGAGTCCCTAGGGAGATGAGGGCCAGGATGGAAAGACAAGGTTACGGGGAATGACCAGTAGAAGCAAGGTGCTAAAACTGTGGTGAGGTTTATCCAGCTGCGGTAGTCTGGATAGATACCTTTCAACATCGCAATGGTGATTGTAGAAAAGGGGTAAAGATATTGGGGGGTTAGCAGACGCAGAAAATGTAATGGGGCAACGGGGAGGCAGAAGAACCTGCGATGGCTACAGGACCAATGCAAGGTGCAAATGAGCCTCACAGAAGCACAATGGGGTTCTGGCGCAATATAATATTAAGTGATGTATACGAGGTAGAGGGAGAGGAAGCCATGTTAACTACTACAGGAAGATATTAGGTAATATATGAGAGAGAATTTTTTTTCCTGATGTTGTTCAACAAGAGGCGAGTACTGCTTACAAAAGGAGGCTTTGAGGGGGTATAATAGGAGATCAAAGAAGTAACCGTTCAATCAAGTATATTTAGAATACTGTCAGTTGAAGTCTGCTGTTTCTATCGTGGAAATCAGCAGTCTTTAAATACAGCATATTGCTTATCTCTGGTATGAGCGATATTCCAAAACCTTGTGTGTATCAACTAATAGGACACAAAACAATACAAGTATCAAACAATACTGTAAAGCGAAACATAAAACCTTAACCTAGTACCCGTACCAGTTACAACCTCACTAAGAAAGACCACTTTCATAATAGGCTATAACTCCACCAATACTGATCATGAATAGATGTACTTTAGACCATTGGAAAGCAGGCGTCGAGTAGATCTAGGGTGCAAAGTATAGAGTGCTGTAGCTGAAGAATGCATAAGGAATATGGTATCAAAGTCAGTACATAGTTAGAACCTCTCCAGAACCTCACTGGGAAAGAATTCAAGTTGTGGTAAATGGATCTAGGCATACCTTATAGAATTCAATAAGAGAACATAAATACCAATTAGTTTTAGTAGGATCTATGTATATAGTAGAGTAGTTATATGGTGAATAGATATTTAGAAGTATATTGTGAAGTTGCTAGATACCAGTGCCTGTGGACTTGAAGTTGTAGTGAGATCACAACAAAGTACTAGTGCTGCAACCCGGCTATAGCTATCACTCAGATTTATTGTGGAATGTAAGTCCCTTTTCACAGTTTCATTCATGCAGTGCCAAAAACAGAACTAGCTCATATAGGCAATTGAAATTAGAGGCTTGTGGCTTGCCTCGATGAGGACTAGTTTGCGAGTAGCACATAGGCAAAATCTCCTGAAAACACTAAGTGTGGGGAGTCTGTGCTAGATGCCCTCCTGTGAGAAGCAGTTATGGTACTCAGAGACAAGGCACTAGTAAGAATCAAGGGGGAGGTAGGGGTATTAGAATAAGAAAGTACTATAGATGTAACATGTTCACATCTAGGGTGCTAATCACGCTTTGTATACAATAGTAACAGGTAGCCTGCTTGCTCGGTAAGAGGCGAGAGCCGTGTAGACTAAAGAAGGCTTTGAAGGGATGTAATAGAAGATCAAGAAGTAACTGTTCAACCAAGTATATTAAGAATACTGTCAGTTAAAGTCTGCTATTTCCATTGTAAAATCAGTGGTGTTTAGATATAAGTGCTTACTTATCTCCAGTATGAGTGATAATATAAATCATTCCAGATATCAAGCAATACCTTGAAAACATAACAAGAATCAAATGATACTGTAAAACAAAATATAAAACATTTAAAGTATCAAGCAATACCTTTATAATATAACAAGTATCAAACAATACTATAAAACAAAATATAAAACATTCAAAGTATCAAGTAATACCTTTGAAACATAACAAGTATCAAACAATACTATAAAACAAAATATAAAACATTCAAAGTATCAAGCAATACCTTTGAAACATAACAAGTATCAAATAATATATTGAAACAAAACATAAAATATAACCTAGTACCTGTACCTGTTACATTCCCCAAAATAAAACAACTGTTTAACTAAAACAAAAAAACTAATAATCCCAAAAATCAAAATTCCTAAAGAAATCCTTCTTGCCATAACCTTTCTCCTTAAGGAAATCATTAACTAATATGTAATTAGATGATAAACAAGAAGTGCAAAATGCAACTTCAACAAAGAAACCACTTTCATATCAGGGCATATCACAGTAGTTCCACACTCCGACATTGTCCTCGCAAACTACTTGGACCATCCCATATTCTTCGCAATAAAATCACCAGATTTTAGAGAAATAGTCAGTAGATGGGATAGTACTGCAGTACACTAACAGTCCCACAAGCTGATAGCGCTGCCCCACACTAAGTTTCATATTGTTTGATATTGTTATGGTTTTGGATAGAGGGGTGGTAGGTGCTAGTAGTAGTCATGTCCTGCGTCCTTCATCACTTCATCTTCCTCACTAGTCAATTTGAATTCACTGTCAAAGTAAGCAGTCCAGAAACCTTCTTTCACTGGTCTTTCATTAACTTCTTGTCCTAATGGGAAGGGATTGGGTAATTCTGGTAACCAGTGTCTCGTGGCTGGTCTGGCGGTTCCTATTGAGATCTGTTGTATATTCAATGGTATTCCTTCCTTGTTACATTTCTACCATTTCTTCACCGGCTCCATGTTGTGCTCGAGTCCTTCCAGAGGTTCCTAGCTGTCTTCACTTTATGGATGTTATTTCTATTTCAATAAGAATTCATTATCGTTGTATTGTTTCCTGTGGTCCAAAATTTCTTCAACTTCCCACTCTGGGTTCTCCTTTATTAGGATCAAGGTAGGATGGGTATGGGTTTGTCCAGGGAATCCTTGATCATAGTTTGTATAGTAACATTTTACTAAGATAGAGTGCATAACTCCTGTGTTCTTTCACTAGGTTTTGCTATCTATCTTCACTTTGTGATTCTCTATAAATTCATTGAACTCTAGCACTTTGAATGGTTCTCACCAGCAAGGTTGTAGTTTCTTACTCCTCCAAGACGTTGAGGCAAACAGTGTTCCATGTACTAGGACCAATTCTCCAACTGTGATAGGTTTGTGAGGTCTTCTGCGTTGTGCTACTGTAGTTGCGCTTCAGTCTTGTGCTTGCTTTACTGCTTGGAAGCTTAAGTTCTAATCAGTCTGGTGCCAGTTCAGGTAGTCATCCGAAGCCTGAACTGCTGAATTGCGAAAGAGAGTTATTGGTAGTAGTAGGTAGTCTCGTCCATACACTACCTTGTATGGTGATATATTGAGGATTTTGGAGAAGTCTGCATTCAGGTATGCTGTAAGGGTAGTAAGGAGAGGTTTTGAGTTCATCTGTGGTCTATTGACCATATTCCTCAAGCTGGTCTAGAGATTGTAGATCTTTCATTCAACCTGTCTATTAGTTTCATAGTGGCTAGGTATTGCTTTGATATTGTAATGTATTCACACCAAGGGTGCTAATCACACTTTGAGTACAATAGTAACAGGTGGCCTGCTTGCTTGGCAAGAGGCGAGAGTTGTGTAGACTAAAGGAGGCTTTGAAGGGTATAATAGGAGATCATGAAGTAACCGTTCAACCAAGTATATTAAAGATACTGTCAGTCGAAGTCTGCAGTTTCTATCGTAAAATCAGCGGTGTTTAAATACAAGTTCTCACTCATTTCCAGCATGAGCGATAACATGGTCTCTTTCAAAGTATTCAACAATACTTTTGAAACATAGCGAGTATCAAACGATACTATCAAATAAACATCAAACATTCCAAGTATCAAGCAATGCCTTTGAAAAATAAGAAGTATCAGACAATACTATCAAATCAAACATAAAACATTCCTAGTATCAAGCGATATCTTTGAAACATAATAAGTATCAAACAATATGATCAAATCAAATATAAAACATTTCTAGTATCAAGTGATACCTTTGAAACATAACAAGTATCAAATGATACTTTAAAACAAAACATAAAATATAATCTAGTACCTGTACTGGTTACATTCCCCAAAACAAAACTAATAATCCTGAAAATCAAAATTCCCAAAGACATCCTCCTCGCCATAACCTTCCTCCTTAAGGAAATCACCGCCCAACATATAATCGGATGACAAACAAGGAGCACAAACTGCAACTTCAATAAAAAATCCACTCTCGTACTAGAGCATGCCACAGTAGTCCCGTATATTGATATTGTCCTCACAGATCACTTGAACCATCCCACATTCTTCGCAGTAAGAACAGTAAATTTTAGAGAAATATTCAGGTAATAGAATAGTACTGCGGCTCACTAAGAGTCCCACAAGCTCATAGCACTGCCCCACACTAAGTTCCACATAGTTTGACATTGTTATGGTTTTGAATAGAGAGGTGTTAGGTTCTAGAAGTAGTAGTCAAGCACTGCGTACTCCATTGCTTCATACTCTTCACTGGTCGATTCGAATTTGCTATCAAACTAACCTGCTCAGAAGACTTCCTTTGCTGATCCTTCATCGATTTCTTCTCCTAACTAGTGGGTTTTAGGTATTTCTGATGACAAGTATCTCATGACTGGCCTGGCGATTCCTATCGAGATCAGTTGAATATTCGGTAGTGTTCCTTCCTTGTTGTGTTCCCACCATTCCTTCACTAGTTCCATACTGTGCTCGAGGCCTTCCAGAGGTTCCCAGCAGTCTTCAATTCGTGGATATCCTTTCTACTTTACTAGGAATTCCTTATCGTTGTATTGTTTTCTGTGGTCCAAGATTTCCTCAACTTCCTACTCTTGGTTCCTTTTTATTAGGATTGGGGTAGGGCAAGTATGGGCCCATCCAGGGAATCTTTGGTCATCATTTAGGTGGTAGTGTTTTACTGAAGTAGAGTGAAAAATACCTGTGTCTTTCTGATAGGTTTTTCTGTCTATCTTGACTGTGCAGTTCTCGGTAAACTCGTCAAATTCTAGTACTTTGAATGGTTCTCACCAGCAAGATGGTAGCTTCTTGCTCCTCTCATACATCGATGCAAATAGTACTCCATGTACCAGGACTAATTCACCAACTGCTATAGGCTTGTGAGATCTTCTGCATCATGCTCCTGTACTTACGCTTCAGTGTCTGACTTGCTTTACTGCTTGTGTAACCGGTACAGGTTACTAGTGTTTTATGTTTGGTTTCACAGTATCAGTTGATACTTGTATTGTTTCGTGTGCTATCGGTTGATACACACATTGTTTTATGTTTGGTTTTACAGTATCATTTGATACTTGTATCGTTTCGTGTGCTATCGGTTGATACACACAATGTTTTGCAATATCGCTCATACTGGAGATAAGCGATATGCTGTATTTAAAGACCGCTGATTCCCGCCATGGAAACAGCAGACTTCGACAGACAGTATTCTTAAATATACTTGGTTGAACGGTTACTTCTTTGATCTCCTATTACACCCCGTTCGAAGCCTCCTTTAGCAAGCAGCGCTCGCTTCGTGTTGATCACGAAGCCATCTGCTCCTATCGTACCGCTACGTGACTAGGGCCTAGCCCGAACACGTTACAGCTTGGAAAGCTAGATTTCAATCGGTCTGGTGCCGGTTGAGGTAGTCATCTGAGCCGGGAACTGCTGAATTCTTGAAGAGGGTCACCGGAAGTAGGGGGTAGTTGTGTCTACACATTGCCTTGTATAGTAACATGTTGAGAGTTTCGGAGAAGCCAGCATTTAGATATCCTGCGAGGGTAGTAAGGCAGGGTTCCTAGTTGGTCTGAGGTCTGTTGACTATGTTCCTCAAGCTGGTTTGGAGATCACAGATCTTTTGCTCAACCTGTCCATTGGTCTCATGATGACCAGGCGCCACTTTGATGTGTTCAATTCCAAGGGGTTTGCATGTCTGCTTCTACTAGTTACATTCAAAATACAGGTCAGCATCACTGATTATCGATAAGGGGTGGGCATGAGGGGTAAAGATATCTCATTCCAGGAGTTTCATTGATCCTTCCACCGTGACTGTAGTGTTGGTAGGTATAAGCCACACATAGCTGCTTAAATGATCTTCTGCTACTAGGACAAGGTCAAATCCATTTGACTTGTTGAAGGGTCCTGCGAAATCAATGGCAATCGACTTGAACACCTTAGATGCTGGGTCAAGTGTTTGGGTTCTTCCTTTTGATCTGTGGATTGGTTCCTTGTTTGTCTAATAGGTATCCCATTGCTTCTCATAATTGCATAAGTCCTTCCTCATCTCAGGCCAGTAGACGTATTCAGTTGCATATGGGAGGTTTCGTTCTGCACTGTGGTGTCCTTTGCCATGTACCTCATACAAGATATATGCTCAAAGGGTTCCCCCCTTGAACACCTACACTTGGGGAATGAAGAGGCAGTGTTCACCATAACGGGTCCTGATATATAGCATTCCATCTGCTATGCAGGCTCCTTCCTGGTCTCCTTGTCCAGCATGCCGCATAACTTGGGAGTATATTGGTTCGTGTCGGTGTCCAGATACTATCTGTTGTCTCAAAATGCTCTGTATTTTGCGCGATGTATCGATAACGTCCTGTTCATCTTCCATCTATTGCGCTCTAGTCATGGTCTGTCCTGTTGTAACGACCCAGCATACGTGAGCTATGGCAGCCGGAACCTACACCCATACAGGTAGCTCGGAGGCGAACTGGTAGGAACCGGCAGGCAAGTGAGTACTTGACCTACGGAGACCCGATGGCCCNATAACAAGTATCAAACAATACTATAAAACAAAATATAAAACATTCAAAGTATCAAGCAATACCTTTGAAACATAACAAGTATCAAATAATATATTGAAACAAAACATAAAATATAACCTAGTACCTGTACCTGTTACATTCCCCAAAATAAAACAACTGTTTAACTAAAACAAAAAAACTAATAATCCCAAAAATCAAAATTCCTAAAGAAATCCTTCTTGCCATAACCTTTCTCCTTAAGGAAATCATTAACTAATATGTAATTAGATGATAAACAAGAAGTGCAAAATGCAACTTCAACAAAGAAACCACTTTCATATCAGGGCATATCACAGTAGTTCCACACTCCGACATTGTCCTCGCAAACTACTTGGACCATCCCATATTCTTCGCAATAAAATCACCAGATTTTAGAGAAATAGTCAGTAGATGGGATAGTACTGCAGTACACTAACAGTCCCACAAGCTGATAGCGCTGCCCCACACTAAGTTTCATATTGTTTGATATTGTTATGGTTTTGGATAGAGGGGTGGTAGGTGCTAGTAGTAGTCATGTCCTGCGTCCTTCATCACTTCATCTTCCTCACTAGTCAATTTGAATTCACTGTCAAAGTAAGCAGTCCAGAAACCTTCTTTCACTGGTCTTTCATTAACTTCTTGTCCTAATGGGAAGGGATTGGGTAATTCTGGTAACCAGTGTCTCGTGGCTGGTCTGGCGGTTCCTATTGAGATCTGTTGTATATTCAATGGTATTCCTTCCTTGTTACATTTCTACCATTTCTTCACCGGCTCCATGTTGTGCTCGAGTCCTTCCAGAGGTTCCTAGCTGTCTTCACTTTATGGATGTTATTTCTATTTCAATAAGAATTCATTATCGTTGTATTGTTTCCTGTGGTCCAAAATTTCTTCAACTTCCCACTCTGGGTTCTCCTTTATTAGGATCAAGGTAGGATGGGTATGGGTTTGTCCAGGGAATCCTTGATCATAGTTTGTATAGTAACATTTTACTAAGATAGAGTGCATAACTCCTGTGTTCTTTCACTAGGTTTTGCTATCTATCTTCACTTTGTGATTCTCTATAAATTCATTGAACTCTAGCACTTTGAATGGTTCTCACCAGCAAGGTTGTAGTTTCTTACTCCTCCAAGACGTTGAGGCAAACAGTGTTCCATGTACTAGGACCAATTCTCCAACTGTGATAGGTTTGTGAGGTCTTCTGCGTTGTGCTACTGTAGTTGCGCTTCAGTCTTGTGCTTGCTTTACTGCTTGGAAGCTTAAGTTCTAATCAGTCTGGTGCCAGTTCAGGTAGTCATCCGAAGCCTGAACTGCTGAATTGCGAAAGAGAGTTATTGGTAGTAGTAGGTAGTCTCGTCCATACACTACCTTGTATGGTGATATATTGAGGATTTTGGAGAAGTCTGCATTCAGGTATGCTGTAAGGGTAGTAAGGAGAGGTTTTGAGTTCATCTGTGGTCTATTGACCATATTCCTCAAGCTGGTCTAGAGATTGTAGATCTTTCATTCAACCTGTCTATTAGTTTCATAGTGGCTAGGTATTGCTTTGATATTGTAATGTATTCACACCAAGGGTGCTAATCACACTTTGAGTACAATAGTAACAGGTGGCCTGCTTGCTTGGCAAGAGGCGAGAGTTGTGTAGACTAAAGGAGGCTTTGAAGGGTATAATAGGAGATCATGAAGTAACCGTTCAACCAAGTATATTAAAGATACTGTCAGTCGAAGTCTGCAGTTTCTATCGTAAAATCAGCGGTGTTTAAATACAAGTTCTCACTCATTTCCAGCATGAGCGATAACATGGTCTCTTTCAAAGTATTCAACAATACTTTTGAAACATAGCGAGTATCAAACGATACTATCAAATAAACATCAAACATTCCAAGTATCAAGCAATGCCTTTGAAAAATAAGAAGTATCAGACAATACTATCAAATCAAACATAAAACATTCCTAGTATCAAGCGATATCTTTGAAACATAATAAGTATCAAACAATATGATCAAATCAAATATAAAACATTTCTAGTATCAAGTGATACCTTTGAAACATAACAAGTATCAAATGATACTTTAAAACAAAACATAAAATATAATCTAGTACCTGTACTGGTTACATTCCCCAAAACAAAACTAATAATCCTGAAAATCAAAATTCCCAAAGACATCCTCCTCGCCATAACCTTCCTCCTTAAGGAAATCACCGCCCAACATATAATCGGATGACAAACAAGGAGCACAAACTGCAACTTCAATAAAAAATCCACTCTCGTACTAGAGCATGCCACAGTAGTCCCGTATATTGATATTGTCCTCACAGATCACTTGAACCATCCCACATTCTTCGCAGTAAGAACAGTAAATTTTAGAGAAATATTCAGGTAATAGAATAGTACTGCGGCTCACTAAGAGTCCCACAAGCTCATAGCACTGCCCCACACTAAGTTCCACATAGTTTGACATTGTTATGGTTTTGAATAGAGAGGTGTTAGGTTCTAGAAGTAGTAGTCAAGCACTGCGTACTCCATTGCTTCATACTCTTCACTGGTCGATTCGAATTTGCTATCAAACTAACCTGCTCAGAAGACTTCCTTTGCTGATCCTTCATCGATTTCTTCTCCTAACTAGTGGGTTTTAGGTATTTCTGATGACAAGTATCTCATGACTGGCCTGGCGATTCCTATCGAGATCAGTTGAATATTCGGTAGTGTTCCTTCCTTGTTGTGTTCCCACCATTCCTTCACTAGTTCCATACTGTGCTCGAGGCCTTCCAGAGGTTCCCAGCAGTCTTCAATTCGTGGATATCCTTTCTACTTTACTAGGAATTCCTTATCGTTGTATTGTTTTCTGTGGTCCAAGATTTCCTCAACTTCCTACTCTTGGTTCCTTTTTATTAGGATTGGGGTAGGGCAAGTATGGGCCCATCCAGGGAATCTTTGGTCATCATTTAGGTGGTAGTGTTTTACTGAAGTAGAGTGAAAAATACCTGTGTCTTTCTGATAGGTTTTTCTGTCTATCTTGACTGTGCAGTTCTCGGTAAACTCGTCAAATTCTAGTACTTTGAATGGTTCTCACCAGCAAGATGGTAGCTTCTTGCTCCTCTCATACATCGATGCAAATAGTACTCCATGTACCAGGACTAATTCACCAACTGCTATAGGCTTGTGAGATCTTCTGCATCATGCTCCTGTACTTACGCTTCAGTGTCTGACTTGCTTTACTGCTTGTGTAACCGGTACAGGTTACTAGTGTTTTATGTTTGGTTTCACAGTATCAGTTGATACTTGTATTGTTTCGTGTGCTATCGGTTGATACACACATTGTTTTATGTTTGGTTTTACAGTATCATTTGATACTGGTATCGTTTCGTGTGCTATTGGTTGATACACACATTGTTTTATGTTTGGTTTTACAGTATCATTTGATACTTGTATCGTTTCGTGTGCTAT